>JACDOX010000305.1:351514-371878 GCA_014549065.1 Cardinalis cardinalis
CAGATTTATTCCTGGGACAGCTACAGCAGCTCCTTCCTGGCACCTGGTTTAGAGTGATCTGGCTGGGATCCTCCTTCCCCACCAGCCCTGGGGTGAATCTCTCCAGTCTGTAAATCACAGCAGTGAATTGGGAATATCCAATATTCCATTGTCCACCCACTCAAACCCCAGAGTGGATAATGGCCTTGGTGTGGARCCCAGAGCTGGGTTTGCCAGTGCCCTTTTGGGGGGATATTTTCATGTTTTGGGGCAGCTGTGGCGCAGGTCCAGCTCTGCTCTGGGTGATTTGCAATGTCAGCCCCTGGGGTGTGTGCAAACCACAGGAACAATAACCAAACAATGCCTCTGCCTTCCTGACTGAAGGGAATCCTTGGCACTGGCAGCTCTGGGCTGTATTTACTGATTTTACAGTGTAAACACATATGCTGCAAGACAGATGGACCTTTCCCCCCAGCTTTCAGCAATGGGTGTCTCATCAGGGAAGGGATTAAGGAGATCTTAAARATCTTTAAACAAGGTTTCTGCAGCCCTGCAGAAAGGCCAGGATTATGGGACACCAAGGGCTGTGCTCCCAGGGAGCAGCCAGGCCACACTAAACAGATCGCTCAGCAGTGTTTTAATTATATTACACAAAAGGGGTTCACCCTAGATTTGGCTATCAACTGCAGCCAGGTGGCTTTGCAAGACACAATTTTGGCTTTTCAGTCCACGCCCATGCTCTGAACAGCAGTGGGGGTGAGATTTTACAGACAACAGCTCTCATCTGAAACTTCCTGTGCAACACAGCCRCGCTACCCAACTGCCTTGGACACATCTTCCAGGAAAATTGAGTGGATTTTGTAAAAACAGAATCCCTGGGTTTGGGGGTGGAACAAAATCCACTCCAAGGCACTTTGAAATTTGACAGAAAATAAAGKTTTTAGCCTCAGTCTTTGTTTGATCAAAGGTCTATTGTGATATTTGTCAAAGTCCACCTTATGAAAATCAACGTTCTTTTTTGACTGAAGAGATCTCTGATGGGGCAGAACGAACTCATTCTATGAACAAGAGGCTGATAAACCCCTGAACCTTATCTGGGATCAGTTTTTCTTCCAAAGACTTGCAGGAACCATCATAGTTCTTATTTCTTCTTAAGAAAGAACATATTTTTCTGTGTTTAGCTAAAGGCACCACGGAACCTCACCATCACCAGATCCCTCTCTTCATCGCTGGCTCTGGGAGASAATTACATCCACAATTTTTATTCCAGTTTTGTGTTTTATTTCGAGGGGTATTTTTGTTACTTTCAGAGACAGAGGCTTTAAAATTACATRTGGTAGAATCAAAAAAGCCTCTGTTATAATGAAGTTACAAAGAGTAGCTACAGTCTTTCCAAAGCAAAAAAAACCACCAGCCACAAAGTGAAGCTGTGAAATGACTGAGAGATGAAGGGAATAAGACTTTTGACTCATATTTGAGAAGTTATTAATTAATTTTTTTCTGCAAGGCTGGCTTAGGGAAGGAGTAAGAATGGGTGTGGAAATAGKGGGGAGCAAAAAGGAAACAAGGAGGCAAAGAGGAAGAGAGAAGCATGAAGGGCAACACAAAAAAAAAAAAATCTATTAAAAAAGTATGTTTTTCTGGCAAAAAAAAAGCTGTCAAAGTGAAGAAATGGGTGATTTCCTGCAGGAGAAGCAGCTGCTCTGCTCGGTTTGGGTGGAGGGATCAGCTGAAGCTCTGCTGGCAGGGATGCTGCACATCCCTGCCGTGACCCTGCGCAGCAACCGCAGCCAGCCCTGCTCCCATCCCAGCCCCAAACCTGCCTGGAAATCCCTGTGCAGAGGCCGGGCCGCCGCAGGGACACACAGCTCTGCCCCATCCCGCCTCCCTTCCTCCCTGATTCACTGCACTGCCAGCGCTGCTCTCCTCCAGCCTTTGCCAGCCCGGCATCAAATCTCATTTTTCAGCACAGGAACCCCCAGAGCAGCAAACCTTGTGGAGCAGGGGGTGCTGAGAACTGACTGGAATTCTCATATGTCATGGATGAACACGCTCCCCTAATGCTACTTAAAAGATTTAACGTCTGATATTCTCCTAATGAGATTAAGGGGACAAAGAATTGAAAACAAGGGATGTTTACAATTACTGGCACCTGAGGAGCRGTGATGTCACATGGAAAAAATAAAGTTTTCCACCAGAGATGCATTTCCTGGGCAACCTGAGTGTGTTCAGCTCTTGTTTGTGTGCTTCTTTCAATGCTGGAGTGGAGAAGAGGAATTAATTCAACAGCAGGGTCAATCATCAGCAATTAGAAGATGAGCATATTTAAATGACAGCAGAAATCCAAGTGGAGCTGGGAAGCAAAAGGAGGAAATTACCATCAGGAACGTGCCACGCTCGCCCTTCTCACCCCTCAAGCACATCAGCGCYCACAGAATGACATTTTCTGTGCCTCTGGACTGCCCTGCTGCTCCCTGGCACCCCAAAACCTCCTGTACCCCCTGGAGCCAGCACATCTGCCAGTCCTGAGGGGCCACATCTCCCACTTGCCTCCTTTAAACCCCCTCTTTTCTTTCACCGTGCTATTTTCAAAACACAAACTTTGAAAAGGGATGACATTTCCAATTTCCTAAGTGACAGGTAAAGGAGCAATAAAGTTAAAAAAAAAAAAGCATTGCAAAACTCAAGGGAAAAGTTGAGTAAATATTTTTATGCTATTTCTGTTCACCCGGTCGTGTCCCAGAGTTTTACTCAGAGGTGAAGCCCTGCCAATGTTCTGGGAGCTTGAAAATGAGCCCTGCATCTAAAAGCTGTAAATTATTTTTCTTTTGAACATTTCAAGAGCTGGGAATGGGTAACAAACCCCACAACGGGAGCTTGGATCCCCAATCTGAGCATTCCAGCTCCGAGGCTGAGAAACCAAATCATGGAATCATGGAACAGTTTGGGTTGGAAGGGACTTGAAAGCTCTTCTTGTCCCACTCCTGCCATGGGCAGGGCCACCTTCCAGATGTCCCAGGCTGCTCCAAGACTCCTTGTGCCCATCCTTTGGGATCAGCYTCCAGCTCCAGCCTGGTTTCAGCAGCTCAGCACATCCAGGCCTCACAGCTCTGTCCAGGGTTGTGTTTGAGGTCCTGCAGATCTTCCAGGAGGGATGAACATCCCAAGAAATCCCTTCACAGGGGAGTGCTCTGTTGGGCTCTCACCAAAAAAATTCAATTTTTCCACTTTTTTTTAAGAAAAAGAATCCATGGCCTTCAGTGGAGTCTGATTCCAGGTGATGGAGCCTGAGATGGGCACCAGCTTCCAGAGCATCTCCCTTCTCTGTCCCCAGGGATGTCCTAAAGCTCCCAGGTGAGTCCTGGCAGCAGCAGATCCTGCCCAGGTGACCCACACACCCAGGTGGGACCATGGGGTGCCCTCCCCAGAGCTGACCCTGCATTCCCACCCTGCCCCTCACACCCCAGGGATCTCTGGGATCTCTGTCTCTCCAGCACAGGGATTTGTTTCTGCTGTGGCCATTGAAAGCTCAGGCCTCAAATTAGTGAGTTAGGAAAGAACCCCACCAAAAAAACCAAACCCTTATTTATTTGTGGAGCTTTGATCCATGCAGTGCTTATTCTTGAAAACCTCTTATCAGCTTCGAGGAGGTAAAATACTGTGATAAGATATGCAGATCTCATTAAACTCATTTTTATCTAATGCCATTTTTATCTCATTTTTATCTCTGCTTTTAATAGAGAATGCAGTAAAAATAGTGAAGGAGAGRCATCTCCTTTCCTTTCTTGTAGATTTTTTTCAAGTCAAGGAGCTTTGAGGTTGTATTTGGAGGCTTCTCTGGGGTTCTGTTTGCACAGCAAACAGCAGTGTTTTATTCTTCAGAGGTTAAGACAGACTGCCAGAGTAAAATTTTCTTCTGCACCTGGTTTTTAATAAAAATATTGCACTGGAGATACAGAGCTTGGCAAGTGTGACAAACAAAAACAAGCACACAAGAAAATGACACCTTTCCCAAAGGGCCAGGCTAGAACAGAATCTCCTGGAAATACAAAATCTGCTCCAAAAGCAGTTTTCCAACTGCTCCCTAAACCAGCCCGTCAGGGTCTTAATACACATTTTACCTGCCAGGTTTAAATATCTGCTCCACTGATTATATGGAAATGAAAGAGCTCAAACCTTTAAATTAGTCACACCAAGCTGTTAACAACGTGTCACAGCACAATTCCCTCCAACTGAAATCATGGAATGGTTTGGGTTGGGGGGGACCTGAAGATCATCCAGTGCCACCTCCTGCCATGGCAGGGACACTCCCACTGTCCCAGGGTGTTCCAGCCTGGCCCTGGGCACTGCCAGGGATCCAGGGGCAGCCTCAGCAAATCTGGGAATTCCCAATTCCCAATGTCCCATCCATCCCTGCCCTCTGGCAGTGGGAGCCATTCCCTGGCTCCTGTCCCTCCATCCCTTGTCCCCAGTCCCTCTCCAGCTCTCCTGGAGCCCCTTCAGGCCCTGCCAGGGGCTCTGAGCTCTGCCTGGAGCCTTCCCTGCTCCAGGGGARCATTCCCAGCTCTCCCAGCCTGGCTCCAGAGGGGCTCCAGCCCTGCAGCAGCTCCGGGGCTCCTCTGGGCTCTCTCCAGCAGCTCCAGGTCCTGCTGATGGTGAACCCCAGGGCTGGRGTCTCACCTGAGGGGGCAGAGGGGCACAATCCCAATCCCTTTCCTGCTGCCCGAGCCATGAGGAGGCTGGAGGGTGCCAGGGAACACAGCTGGGGCTGGTCCAGCTCCTCCTCAGCCAGGGCTGCTCTCCATCCCCAGGGCTGCTCTCCATCCCCAGGGCTGCTCCCCATCCCCAGGGCTGCTCCCCATCCCCTGCCCACCCAGCCTGGATTGTGCTGGGATCCCTGGCCAGCTCCAGGAGCAGCCCTTGGCCTTGACAAGGATCTCTGCTCCCACCTCTGAGCCTGCCCAGGTCCCTCTGGATGCCCCTGTGGCCCTGACCTCACACAGGGAGGGTTTGGCTCTCTGGGCCTGGCCTGTGACCACCAAGTCCCCCTCGTCCCCACAGGGGTTTTTTGCAGCACCTGGGTGTAAAAATCTCCTYCCAAAAGACATTTTCCACAAGGCCCAGAGCTCCCAGCTGCAAACACAAAATGGGAGATGCTGCTCAAAGTTCAGAGCTGCCATCCACCCCTTGGCCTTTCCCTGCTCCAGTGCAGTCAGGACCTCTCACTGCGTTAATGTTTTCTCTCCAGAATCATTATCATGAACAACCTTTATAAATAATGCATTTCCTCTGCTCCCTTTTGTTCTGTGGGGACAATTCCTCCTCATAAAACATCACAGATGACAGAGGAGAATCAGGATTTGAAAGGATTTAGAAGCGTTCAAGCATCAGATAGAGGTTTTTTCATCTAATCATGTATTTTTCTTTTTTTGTATTTAGTTTAAATACTTAGTGTAATGCTATTTTGTTATAAAACACCCATGCTGTACATATTAAAAAATTACTGGTCTCGAGCTCATCTCTTATGTTCCTTCTGTCAACAACCAGACACATTCTGCCTCTTCTTTCACAAAGCCATTTCAAGAAATGTCATTATTCTCCAGTCATAGCCCACAACTTCATTATCCTTGTCAGCCTTGAATATTTATCCCTGGAATTTTCTTTCACTTCAGTGGTACAGAGGGACTTGGAGGGGTGAAGATGAAACACAGACCTTTCTGGTCACCTTTTTTTATATTGTGAGGGGTTCATTTGCAGATAGCCCCAATGCACAGAGACMCAAATAGTCCTTGAAAAGTTTAAAATTATCTAAATCCACGTTTACTGAAGTTTATGAATCATTATTTCTGCTCCAGTTACTTGAAAAGACGCCGTGCCTGTTTACAACTTGTTTGAAACACACTGATCTATATCCAAGATTTTTTTMCTCAAAACAAAAACCCCATAAATTCCAGCAGCAGGGATGGAGCTGTATTTATTGGGAATAACCACACAAACACAGAGCTGTGCTSCTTGCAAGGGGGACAGCATGTCACTGTCACCATCACAAATCAGGACAGCGCCAGAAACTGAGACAAGAAATATTTCCATATGGAAATTCCAGTAGGGAAAATATTTTAGAAATTGAGATTCCTGGTCAAGAGAACAAAGTGGGGTCTGCTACGAGTTACTGGTGAATATTCAAGTTACAGCACAGCAAAAATGTCCTTTCAACCATTCAYGGTCTTGTCTGATATCTCTAAACCATGTCTGTGTTCCCATTCGGATTTTGACGGAATTAAGAGAAATAAAAGTGAAAGAAAATCATTAAAAATGGAACTGATGACCAGGGAAGCTGGGGCTGCCCCTGCATCCTTGGCAGTGTCCCAGGCCAGGCTGGATGAGGCTGGAGCAGCCTGGGACAGTGGGAGGTGTCCCTGCCATGGCAGGGGTGGGATGGGATGAGATTTAAGGTCCCTTCCATCCCAAACATTCTGGGATTCTCCRTTCCCATGAACTACAATAAATACAAATATTCCCATTCCATCTTCACCCCACTCAGGTTAACAACTGCCAACCAGGCTGCAGCAGAATGATTTAATAATATATTTAGTAATTGGTGACAAATAAAACTTATTCCTAAATAGAGTTATGTGTATGTTTCTAGAGCCATCTGCCATATATAAAGGGCTGGGTGTGTTTGGAGCATTTTCCCAGAGCAATCTCATCTGTCTTGTTGTCTGCAGCCTTAAAGAGTTGGATGACTAAAACTGAAATCTATAAATAAAGATTTTGTACARTTTTTAAATTTATACTCTGGAGCTTTTCATATAATACAGCTTTTCTGTATTCCACAGCTTCCTACATTCTGCTTTCATACTCCACACGAATTCTATCCCACAGCTCCTCTGGAATCTGAATCCCTTTGGGGCAGAAATGAGAATGAGAGGAGACTCATGGAAGCAGAGAATCCCAGAAGGGGTTGGGAGGGAGCTGAAATTGAGATTCCATCAATTCCACCCGTGCCATGGGCAGGGACACCTTCCCCCACCCCAGGGCACGTAAATCCCGCTGTGCATAAAGGACACTGAAGACTCCTGTAACTTTATGAATAAAAGGAGAGTCCAGAGGGCACAGCCCGAGGGGTTTCTCTCTCCAGGTTCCTTTAATCCCTATTCCCTTCCCATTGCTGAGGAACCAGGAAGGTGGAGTGTGACTGAGTTCACAGGGGTCTTAGGATGAGGGAAGAGATGAGGATCTGACTCCATGTTTCAGAAGGCTGATTGATTATTTTATGATATATATTATTTTATAATATATACCAAAACTATACTAAAGGAATGGAAGAAATTATTTCATCAGAAGGCTGGCTAAGAATACAATAGAAAAGAATGCTAACAAAGGCTTGTGTCTCAGACTCTCTGTCCGAGCCAGCTGGCTGTGATTGGCCATTAATTAGAAACAACCACATGAGCCAATCCCAGATGCACCAGTTGCATCCCACAGCAGCAGATAACCATTGGTTACATTTTGTTCCTGAGGCCTCTCAGCTTCTCAGGAGGAAAAACCCTAAGGAAAGGATCTTTCATAAAAGATGTCTGTGACAGTGGAGCCTCCCSAAACCTCCCACCCCACATCCCCCCTTGAACCTGGTGTTTCAGCCCAAAGTTCAGAAGTTCAGCCTTGTGCAGGCCCCACACGTCTGTGTCAGGGGCTGAACTGTCTGGGCTCTGCCACCCTGCTGCTCGTGGTCCCAGAGACACCGAGACCCATCCCAGAGTTCTTGTTGCCCATCCCTCCACCCACCCAGTTGTGTCCTACCACGGGAGATCCTGGCACCTCAACAATCCGTTTCTGATGTTCTCTTCTTTTSCAAATGGCACATTCATTCCTCCCAATCGCTGTCCTGGCGGCTGCCCCGCAGCCCTGGCTCAGTCCCACACCCGGCATTGGCATCCTGACCATAGAGAAACCCCAAAATCCTGCGCACAAACCCAAATCCTCCGCAATGGCCCGGGCAGGGGCGGGGGTGTAGGAACAATACTTCCTTGGTTTCCCTCTCCTGGAGCCGGGAATACAAAAGATTTGCAGCCAGGCCTGAATTAGACTGCAGATTTTGAAGATAAAGCAGGGAAATTCCCAGTCCTCCCTGTTTCTGTTTTCTTTGCTTGTTCCTATTTGCCTTAACCGTATTCCTCCGGAATCCCTTCCCAAACCAACACCATGTTGCCCACCCTGGGCCTGGASTGCCAAGACCCTTTCTGGGCACCTCTTATTGCCCCCTCCAGGCGTCCAAGTCCTCAATTATCTCCAGAAGAGTGTACAAACCATCCCACACCCCGCTTCAGCCAGTCCTTTCCCTTTATTGTCCCCTCTGGCCACCCATGTCCWAATTACCTCTGAGAGAACATGCAAACCATCTCAACGCTCTCCCAAAGGACCCTTCGAGAATATTTTGGGATCCCCATCCCTGTAGTCATGACCCTTTTCCAACTTTCCTTTGTTGCCCACACCGGGTGTGCTGCTGTGTTTAGCTCCCCAAAGTAGGAGTAGTTTTACTCCCCAAAGTAGGAGTAGTTTTACTCCCCAAAGTAGGAGTAGTTTTACTCCCCAAAGTAGGAGTAGTTTTACTCCCCTTTCCAATCAGTTCCTGATGGATTTCTCTGCTCACACCATTCCAAGGAGCCCTGGATTGGTTCTCTAAACTCTCTAATATATAAATAAGACTTTTTTTCAACACTAAAGGAAGGCTTTGATTCAAATGCTGGCATTAGGGATGATTGCAGAAAAACTGACCAAAATTATTCATCAATAATCGATTTGATCGATTGGTCCAATCAATATTGATATTATTGATTACAGACAATGGATTGTACAGAATCCATGTGTGGAATCACTCCAGAAAAACACAGATGCATCATCCTCAACAAACCTGGAGTGGCTGCAGGTTTCCCTGTTTATTTATTCATTCCTTCTCTGAATAGCAGGTATTTTGGGAACACCTCTGGAGTTAATGCATCCCAAAATGAAATGAAGTTTTCCTCTCGGATTCACACACAGGCTCAACCTACTTCCATAATAACTCCAGGAGCCTGTCTGCTCACTTCGTGCTAGATCAAAGCAGAAAGGCAGGATTCAGACACAGGGTTCTGTTTAGTTTTTTCCAAGAGCTCCATTAAAATTGCCAAAGAAACAACACCCAATAACAAACACCAAAATGCCAAAGAAATAACACAGATAAGGTCCCTTCCCCCCACCTCAGATCCTGAAATTAATCCATAATTAAAGAAACAGGTGAGAATAAGCACTCAATATTTTTATTTTATATTTACAGTGTGYTTGCATTCTGTCCCTTTGGCTGCAACTGAAGCTCATGTACAGCTCTATTTTTGGAAGGGTGGGCAAACTTATCACTGTTTTAGTGATAAAGCACTAATGCATCAATATAATATTATTTTTAAGTTCCTATAACTTCCTCTGCATACAACCTGCTGGCACAGAGTAATTGAAACATAATATTTGATTTTTAAAAGGCAACTCCCAAGAAAACAAACAAGACCAACCTTGCACTGTTTAGAAAGGTCATGGATGAGAGCACTAAAATTGCCAGGAGTAATTCTGGGGCTTGGAAGGAGGAAAATTATTCTCCTTCCTTTGCATATGAATAATGATGGTTTCWTTTTTTACATAAAACATAAGAGTGAAGGCACCACAACAATCACTTGAAGCTGTTCTGGAATTCCACAGCAGCACCACTTCTCACCACTCTGCAGAGCTTAAAAGTAATTTATAATTTTGTGTATTGCAATGTAACACAAAACTTTCTACCCCACCCATGTGAGGCTGAGTAAAAAAAAAMAAAACCTCAGTCACATCTTGTAGGTATTTTTGATATAGCAAAAATCTACAAATCCTGACACCACCCCCACCAGCACATCCCATTGTCCRTCCCTGTTTTGTAAAACCTTTCCAAGACACAGCAACAAAAACTTTGTTCATAATTCCATGAGTGATTTTTTTCAACAGAAAAATTTAAAATTTGTATCATAGGAATGGAAAATTGAAATAGAAATAGAAAAAAAAGGAATTATCATCAATTGTAGAAAAGGAATTTTCTATGAAATGTCTATTTTATTGAAATAGAAAATTTAAATAGAAATGTTAAAACCAGGAATTATCATCAATTCTTTTCCAAAAAAATCTATCTCTGATGTTTTGAAAATTTTATAGTGGACTGTAGTCCTTAATGACTCCTTCCCCTGGCAGTGAAATTCTACAAGAGAAATATTAAAAGTTTTTCCTACTAAAAGGGGCATGAACAGAAGAAAGCAACAAATTTTAGTGTGAACAAATTTTCTCTGTTTCCTAGGAGAAAATATTACTAAAATCTGACTCTGGACCAGCTGTCCAGGAAAATTATCCACCCTGTGAAYTGAATCTGATTTAAACACCACCTTCTCTCTGTCATCCGTAAAATATTCAGAATCACCATTATTTAACAAATAAAAATTCTTAATATTCAACTGCAAACCAAATATCACAATTCCACAGCAGCTTTCTGAATGGATTTATTCAGAAATAAATCTTAAAAGCATGACTGAAGTTGTTTAGTCAGTAACTTGTATTAGGGATGRGAATTCATAACTTCAAAAAATAGCACCAAAAATTAGGAAGTTCAGTAATGTGGGGTTAGTAAAAATAAGAAAATATTCCAGATATTGATGAGATACTCATTAGGAACTTCCCAAATACAGCTGTAAACAACTTTATTATTTATTTAATATTAAATAATGTATTAATAATTCATGAATAATAGTAATAATTTAGTATTAGTAATAYATATCATTTATTGTATATTGTAGTTTTCATTATTACCATTATTAATATAATTATTAATATATTGATTCTATCCAAAACCATCCAAAAGTTCTTGCTGGAAAATCCTTCATATGTTCAATTCTGGCTGCTCAATAAATAATTCCTGGAAAAACTGATGCTCCTTGGGCTCTGAGCAGCCCTGGATTTGTTGCTGCTTCTAGGACTCCTCAGCTATGATAAATATGCTGCAATTAAAGCCACATGGATGTCCTGAGACCTTCTCTGATATTTTTCATTGTAGCCACCAGAAAAAGGCAGTTTTAGTGCATGATTCTCATTAACAGGACATAGTGAATTTTCAAATGTCACTGACAGCTCGTGCTGCTTTTATTTGGGTTCCCTGGGGAATATATTATTATTATTATTATTATTATTTCTATATTAAACCCTACTAAACAAACAAGGGTTTGGGGTTTTTTTTTCTTTTTTATTAGGTCATGAAATGGAGAGTAACTTGTGGCTAAGAGTGGACTTTATTGTCCAAGTTACGAGTTCAGGTAAAACAAATAGCAAAGAAATTTGCACAGCTGCTGGAATTTCTGGCACGTTTGACCAAGAAAATGAACCTGGCCATGGTGCCCAAARTGAAAGGGGCTCAGAGAGTTATGAGGGAAAAACGTGGGAAACAAACTTCATCCATCCTTTAAGTCACCCCAGAAGTGATTTCTTTTTGAAACTCATGCTGAAACCCCTCTCAGTTTGAAAGCAAAACCAGTAACAATGACTTTATTTGATGTTTCCAAGGTTTAAAAGTGTTTATTTCACCAAAATAGTTTGTTCTAATTTCATTAGTGAAGTTTCAAGCGGCGCTAATGAGCCCAATTCTTCTCTTTAGAGTTGCAGTACAAATACACACCCAGGTTTGTATCTTTTTAATGAGTTTATAGGATTTTATGATTTTGAGCCTCCTTAGTTCAGGGACAAAAACTTCGGCTGAGTGCAGTGAGAGCAAATCATGGGCAGGAAAACTCCCACCTCTGCTAAGGACCTGCTTTTTCTGGGATTACTGGGAGAAACAGAAACAAGGCTGACAAAAACGACTC
Organism: Cardinalis cardinalis; assembly: GCA_014549065.1. NCBI lineage: Eukaryota > Metazoa > Chordata > Aves > Passeriformes > Cardinalidae > Cardinalis > Cardinalis cardinalis. The sequence goes on from JACDOX010000305.1 coordinate 363,394, forward strand.
CTCTCCCTGCCAAGACCTCAGTGCYTCGTTCACAACTGCTCAAAATGACTTTTCAGTGTGGCTTTTCCTGCTTTCTCACCTCACTTTGGAGGCCCCAGCAGTGGCAAGCTGGGCTTGCTGTTTAATCCCAGTTGGTCACGCTTTAGGCTAAACCCCCTGGAAAGCTGCTGTGCCCGACACAGAGCCCAGACCAACCGTGTGAGCGGGGCCTGAGAGGATTCTGCTCTAGTGCCCAGGGGAATAAGGCTCTTTCAGGCACCAAAAGCCTCCTCATGGGCTCTGGGGTCGCTCCTCAGCCCCCAGAGCTACCTGGGCACGTTCACATCCCCTTCCAATGCTGATTAAAAACCTCAATTATTCTCTCTTAGTCAGTAAAGTGCCAGACAGCGACATCCAAATTGGAACTGCTCCTTCCCAGCTTCCCCCAGAAGTGTTGGCYCCTGAAATTTGGATTTCAGGTTCCCAAAATCACACATTTTATTTAATGCCTGACTATTTGGTAATTGCTCCTATTCAGCCTCACACCAGCTTGAATGATTTCAGCTTTTAATGTGCCTCATCTCATTCTGAGGCACATCAATCCAGGAGGAGATCGCAGCACCTTGAAATACTAATGCTTGTCACACTCTTTAATCTCCTCTAAAAGGTCTTGTTCCTTGTGTGCTTAAATCTCTTAATAGCTTTTCCCTCTCCTTAGGTTTTTACTTTTGTGCAACCCATTCTAGTTAGGCTGAAGTTTGTTTAATTTTCATTTCAGTGAAGAGCAGGAGCAATAATCTAAAAGCCTGGATTATTGCTGTATTAGTAAAAAAKGCAAAAGTGCTTTTTCTAAAAAATTCCTTTTTTTTGTCCTCCCCAAGCATGAAACTCTCTTAAAAATGCATCTGTAGGAATAAAATAAACTTTCTAGAATGTAAAAAACCTGCAAGAACTTACACTTGGTTATATCTGAGGATCACTTGCAGCACAGTTGGATCTCACAGCTAAATTTCTGACATTTTGGAACAGTGGGAATGATTGACACTGTGCTGCTAAACACCTCTTACAATAATGAGATTATTCTTTTATTCCAGACTCCTTTTTATTCTGTTGCCCATTTAGAAATGCTTACCTGGTGCTGTTTTATCTCCTCACACCATTCCTGCTCTGGCCAGGCTGCTGAGGTTCCTACAATRCACTCACAGTGGGAGGGGATCCTTACAAATYCAACTACAGCAGAACWGATTTTTGCCATTTCCCTTCCAATATTYCAGCAAAAATCTAATTCAAAAGGATTGCTCCACGGAGCAAACCTGCAGGACTTCCCAAACCCCCCTGGAGACCAGCCACACTCCTTGGGACAGCATTTAAAGGCTAAATTAACACCACCTGCACAAGAGCAACAGTTGTTAAAATCATGTTTCTCTGGAAAGTTAAAATTATGGTTCTCTGGGAAGCTGCTGCTATCACATGCAGACTTTTTAAACCCTTTACTCATTGCTCAATCCACTCATGTGTTTCAGATTCATCAGTGTTCACTCAGACCTTCAGCCATCTCCAGGACACACAGAAACACCTGTGCCACYCAGTATTAGGCACCTGCTCTGTGATACATAAAAAAACCCCAAAATTACAGTTAAAATACATTAAAATATATAAAACACATTGTATCCCCAATGTGAAAATCTTACACAATGTAAAGTTTGGGGCCTTTTTTCCTCTCATTGTTATCCAAAATGCTTAATGATAATTGTCTCCAGTTTTTGAGAGAACTACAGTTCAGCCTTTTTTGAAGGGAGTGATGCTTGGTGCCTTGAGGAGCTCTCACACAGAGTTTTAGCAACAACCAGGGATGGGGCAGGGTTAAAATATTGTCTTGTTTTAGCCTGTCCAAATACTCCTGGAAAGGAGCATGTCTGACCTATGACAATATTGCTGTGAGGTGTCACAGGCACAGAACTGATCAAATGGAGCCATTCAGCTCAGAGCAGAGATCCAGCAGCATTCCTGCTGGCTTTTGCTTCTGCCCCAAGCCCTCCACCTTGCTCYATATACATTMCTCTATTCTAAACCCTTAAACTCTGAGTTTCCCACCCTGTGATCTCACACAYTTCTATCCAAACTCCACCCCCACAATCCCAGTTCYACCATTCCATTCTGGAAGCTTCTCCAKGGCCTCAGGTCAGTGCAGTGTTCTCCTGGGGGTCAGTGCCTGSCAGCACAGAAAGGCTGGAATTCCCAGCAGCCAGAACTCCAACACGTTCCCACTTTGCTCTCCAGGAAAACCTGCCCCTTGTCCCTCCAAAACACAGCACAGGGCTGGCCCTGCACTTCTCCACAGCTCACCATATTTTCCTTCAAAGCTCTGAGGCAAAGGAGATTAAAATCAATACCTGGGGTGTTTATGAAATCTCACCTGGGCAGTGCAGGAATCCCATTCTGTTCCATCAAARGTGAGACTCAATTTCTCTGTCAAAATGTTTACCCAAAAAAGGATCCTCTGTCAAGGTTATCCCATTTTGTGAGAATTTCCAAGCAGTTTTTCAGTTGGGACAGAGGGGTTTTTTCAAAGAATTCCAGATTGGTTTGGGTTGTAAGGGACCTTAAATCCCATCCTGGAAGGCAGGGACACCTCCCACTCACTGTCCCAGGGGCTCCAAGCCCCATCCAGCCTGGCCTTGGACCCTTCCAGGGATCCAGGGGCAGCCCCAGCTGCTCTGGGAATTCCATTCCAGGGCCTGCCCACCCTCCCAGCCAAGAATTCCTTCCCAATCTCCCATCCATCCCTGCCCTCTGGCAGTGGAACCCATTCTCTGTGTCCTGTCCCTGCCTGTGTTAAAAATCACTCTTCCACTTTTCTACAAGCCCCCTTTAAGCCCTGAAAGACAAAGACAAGGTCTCCCAGAGCCTTGTCTGCCTGTTTGACCTCTACACACACAACTGCTGTAATTAAGACCTCACCAAACAATCAGGATCACCTCAACAACCACCTTGGTGCTGAGGCTGAGCTCAGGTGGCACCTGAACTCCCACATTCTTCTTCCCAAACCCAAAGAAACTCAGTTCTGGAGCAAAACTTCTATTTTCTGTCAAAATTTTTGTGGGAAGAAAAGGAAGTTCTGAGTGTTCCGTAACCAGGGTTTCTCTCCTCCTCTCACTGTCCCTGCAGGAGCAGGGGCAATTCCAGAGCCTCGGGGAGAAGCTGCCAGTGCCCACCCCTGGCAGGGGATAGGAGTGTTTACTCCCCCCCGAGTGTGTGGGATTTCAGCAGAGCCACACTCAGGGGACCAGAGCAATGTCACGTGTGTCCCCAAGCAGGGCTGGCTGCCAGGACCTGAACCTGTGGTTCCAGAGAGTCTACACGTCCGTCTGGGAAACCCAACCTGCTGCCTGGAGCATGAAACCATCCCCAGTTTAAACCTGCCAGCCTTATTCCTCTGGAATGTCCCTGTGCATGAGTGGAATAGCCAACCCTGCTGGATGAGCACGTGAACTGGATGCTTTGCCTAAAATGATCAGAAGTAAAATAACTCTGCTGGCATTTAAACCACCCGAATTCCCTGCAAAGGCAGCCCTGGAGAGGAGCAGGAGCGTGGGTTATTCCATGYGCTCCCACATCCAACCCCACTGCAGAGGTCACCTGCAATGAAAAAGCTGGCACATGGACACATGTGCCATGATAAACCTGGATGGGATTCCACATATTCTGTAACAATTCATTGGGAATGTTGCACCCRCAGAGCTGCCTGAGCAGAAGAGGAACAATCTCAAACAGTTTCACTGATTGCTAAGTGTTGATTTTTGCCATGATCAATTGTCATTGACAATATTTTATTCMTTTTCCCAACTACCAGCTGCTGGTTCCTTAGGTTTGGTTTTTTTTGGTTTGTTTTTTTTTCTTTGCTTGGGTCAGGGTTGGGACTGAAAGTGTTCAAGATGCTATTTCATATCCAGATTTAGATGTTTATTATTTCTTATCTATGTCACAGTCTCACAAGCTGTGAGTTCTACAGCATTTCACTAACAAGCTACAAAATGGCCCTGTATTTATCTCTACAAGATCTTTTAAGGAAAAACCATTTAATTAAGAAATGACRCCTAAATTATTTTTRCTTTCAATCYAATAACTAATTACTTATGTCTTGTAATGTGGACTTTTCTGCCTGATTACAAAGTACTACCCAAAGTCATGAAGAAGGAGGTGAAGAAAGACTAGCTACTGTTCTAAAACCTCTCTTAGTTTTATATATATTMCTATAYTCTAAAACCTTAAACTCTAAGTTTTCTACTATGTGMTATTACACACTTTTATTTAAACTACACACTTATAATTTCAGTTCTGTTAATTAATTTTGGAAGCTTTCTCTACRGCTTCAGGTCAAATTTAGTGTTTTCTTGAGGGTTTCTGCCTTTCAGCACAGAAAGTTCAAAACTTTTTGTATTTAGGGTTCTAACAGCCAACTGCCTTTAAATATCTTTCAATCRCTGGTGATTAACAGCTGCAATAACTATAATTGGGTCACTGCAACTTTAATCCCCACTTTCACACCTCAACCTAAACACCTGAAAATCAAATCAGAAACAAAGCAGCAAAACACACCTTTAATTTCTGCAGCAGTAGCACTGCTCTAACCCTCCAGAGGTAATTATCATCCTTAATAACTCCAGATATGATTGAGGCTTTTAACAAAAGGAATGCTGCCTTGGAAGCCTCTGCCACGACTCAGAATGTGACTGCTGTGAAAAGTTGTCAGCTGAGGAATAAATGTGCTTTATTAATGATGGGTACGTGAGGGGATGTGCAAACTCTGCCCAGGAGGAKCTGGCAAAGGTGACATTTTTGGACTCTTACAGGGAGGAAGTTGCACAAGAGGCCCCAGGCAAGGCTGAAGGGAAGGACTTGGAACCATGACCCCAAAATCAACAGGTTTGGCAAGGAGGGTTTGGGTCCRGGTTATTTGTGGGTAGGAATGGATTTCCTAAATATTGAGCAGCAATGTTTCTAAATATTATTGTTTAAACAACAGCTCTTTCCACATCCAGTGTTGGTGGATGCTGCAACCAACAATCAAATTAACAACCCACAGTTTCGAGATTGGAATGAGTCAAATCAGGCCSAGTTTATCAGGTAAGATAATTCCACTTTTTGTACACTATCAATTCCCACATTTCCTGTTGAATAACTCACGAAACCATTTTTACTTTTATTTCAGCCCTGGGAAGGGCRCTGCTGGTGTTGAGTTTGAAAAATCAGGGATGTTGATAAATGTCTGAAATAAAGGAGCTGTTCTTTGTGAGTTTTCCCCAAAGGATTTTGTGTAACTCAGCACCAGGCTGCTCTTCTGTGTTTAAGACATGGAGCAATCCAAAATCACCCACTCAGAAATGAAACAGTATTGCAAAAAATTACACCAAATTATGTTATTTCCAGGCAGTAGCACAGTACACCTGTAAGGATGTGATCAAAAATTAGGAATATCCACATATCCAACAGTCCCCAAAAGAAAATTCACCTGATCCTGAGAGATGCTCTGCAGATTGCTTTGTATTTTGAATTTCTAAAGCAAATACCAAAGCAGTGATTATGATCTGCTAATGACTTTTCCACCTACTCCTTGAAACTGTTTAACAACCTCGAGGTAAAAGTTTGAACAGAAACCATTCGTTTGCCTGGGATACTTTCTCTGGAATGTTTAAAGACGCAATTTTTATTTTTTTTAAGAGGAAGATTATAGCGAATAATAAAAACTCTGAAAATTAACCTTGCAAAGCATTCCTGCTGGAAACTCCTCCCGTTCGGACGAGGCTGTGCCGAGCCCAGCAGTGGGGATGGCTTCTGCACACCCTTGCCTTCCTGACATTTACATATTTGCAATAATTATTCCTAAATACTGCAACAGGTACCATAGAAAACCCTTTCTATTTCTCTCTATTGTGTAATGAAAGCCATAAAACTTTTTTTTTTTTTTTTTAATATAAAGGAAGCCCAGGACAAACTAGGAAAAGAACAGGTATTTCCTGAATCTGTCAGGCACTGATGGCTTCCAGAAATGATCCCAAATTCACCTTTTCCATAAGAAGAAAGGAAAGCTGTTTGACACACAAAACACAGGATCACAGAATCCTGGAATGATTTGGATTGGAAAGGACCCTAAAGGGACACCTTCCACTGTCCCAGGGTGCTGTCCCAGCCTGGCCTGGGACACTCAATCTCAGAAATATCAGATGGATCAATATCAGAAGTCACCATCCACCRGAAAAAGGGATTGTAAGAATGTGAGGACAGAAGAGAATTAGAGAAGATGGGGCAGAACTCGCAGAAATAGCAGCAAAGTTGTGCAAGAAGTGAAACCAAAGGACCTCRATGCAGCATTGACTGAGGGGAGAATTCCTCAGGGAATGATCATCACATCGTTAAGGAAAGGAAATTCTGACAGAGCTGACTGAATCCATATCCCAGGCAATCTGTATCGTACCTACACCAGGTATAGCAGCACAGCTCACAATTATGCTGTTCACCYACAGAATGGGGTAAAACTCCATGAAACAAAACCTAATTTTTAGATTTAAAATCCACAAACCTCAGTGACTGTTGTGCCTTGAACAAATGGTCAGGGTGAATTCTCAGAAATTCTCCCAGTCTCACTCCTCCAGCACTCTCTGCTCCACTACAAATTGTGTGATTATAAAAAGTGAGCTCAGAAGTTTTCTGTCAGGGGTTTTTTCTTCCAGCAGGGAAACACCAGCAATCACCAAGCTTTTCTACAAAGAATTCAGCTCAAATCAAGATAGATCTCAACTTTGACACTAAAAAAGTGCAGGGAAACAGATTAGCTGGCAGCTTTTAAAGCAGCTGGCAGGGAAYAACTATAAATTCACTTCTCCCACTGGCTCCCAAGGAAATTTGCTTTCCTGATTACTGGAAAGAGACTCATGGGGGAGGTTGGTGCAATCAGAACATTCTGTGGTGCAGCAGCACTYCAGAGCTTCAGAAATCCTTGCACTGAGGTTCAAACCACGTGTACACAACTTTATTGTCTAATCATCCCTTTGAAACTTTGCATGGAGTTGTTTCAAAAGAAATAAACTTAGATCCCCAYGTTTATTTGGTCCCGCCTTTGTGGGTTTTAGCAAAATCTTTTTCCCCATTCTCTGTAGCAGCCACATAGGTGGGGGTTTGCAGCTCCTGGCTGCAAGACACGAGGGCGAATCGTTTCATTTTAACTCACAGCTCATAATTTTAAATTTTGTGTCATTTTAATTTCACATGCGTGCTATTTCCAAGGAAATAAACAAGGCAGGGAGACGCTGCCACTCCTAATCCCCCTGCTGGTGCCAAGGTCACRCAGGGAACGCCAGGTCAGTGCATTAAGTGCTGAGTGCCAGTAATAGCTGCTCTTGCTTGGAGATGTCACTTTGCATTTGTCTGGAGAAGTCAGCAGAGGAGCTCAAGCTGCCCTGATGGAGGTGATGGGCAGAGTGTGCCGTTTTTAATCAGTAAATTGGTTTACAGGAGCAAAACTTTCWGTTCAATTGGCTGGCAGCATTAGAGCAATGTGCAAGAAATTTCATTTTACCTCAGAATTATTCTTGCCTCATGCAGGTTCTTTCTGTGTATTTCTAATTCAGATCCAGGTTTTGAGCTTTATCTCAGATGTGAGGTGATAAGAAAACACCACAACTGCAGTTAAACAGGGAAGGTAAGAGCCAGGCTAACCCACACTGTCCCATCCCTTCTCCAGTTTCCCATAAAGGGCAGTGCTTATACCTCCTTTTCCTATGAATAYCCAATATAATTCAGATATTTAAATGTCTTGGGCTTCTTTAAATCACAGCATTATTAGAAGGCTTCAAAATATGTCTTAATAAAGTAAATTTTTTGTCTGTTTGGGTTTGTCGGGGATTTTTTATCATCCTTGTTGTGCAATGTGGCGAAACATCTGAATTCCCAGCATTTCTTCCGGAGTATTTTCTTCCTGGGAAGGAACATAAGAGGTGAAAGAATGGGAAGAGCTGYAGGATCTCTGCTCACTGTGTGCTCTGAAGGCCTCAGGAGTGCACATGTTGACTATAACCAGATGGCTGCTRAAATATTCCCATCTCCAGCACTGCCAATATTGCAGCGACTGCTGCTTTTCTCAGCAGTGTCACTGACTGCCTCTGCTTTTGTTAAGTGTCCCATACAAAGCTGCAGAGTGGCTTCCAACCTTTCCCAAACTTTCTGCCCTTCACACCTCACCCCCACATCCCCAGCTCTGCCCCAGTTCCAGCTTTCCCCACACTTGGTTACAAACCTTCTCATGGACATAGTTTTGACTTAATTAAGTCATCCTCTTAATGAGCAAACCCAGAACAGCAATGTCAGGGCTCAAAAATGATCTGCACAGCTTTAAACACAGAATCTTCTATAACTCAGAGCACAGCCAGGGATGTTAGGAGAGTTCTAACAGATTCAATGTATTTAATAATTTAACTAACACATGGATTTAATAAATAACTGTCTCAGG
>JACDOX010000305.1:390978-469170 GCA_014549065.1 Cardinalis cardinalis
ATTAATTCATTCATTAATTAAACACAGCTATTAATTAATAAGGAGGTTATTCAGACAAACATATATATATGAATCTARAAATGYTTCATMGAAACCATMAAATGTAATCTTAACAGCACAGCTTGGGGGAGGTTATTCAGACAAAAATATATATTAATTAATTAAATAAAAATAGATATTATTAAATAGGGAGGTTATTCAGACAAAAATATCTATTAATCTAAAAATGCTCCATAGAAAAGTAAGAAGGAGAGAGCCATCATTTAGCAAGAAGGATTTGATAACCAGGACTATGCAGAAGGGTATTTATGTCCTAATCTGGTAAAAAGTCTTTCAGTGGCCTTGGAGTTTGGCATTTGGTGAAGTGTTCAGGTTTAAATTTCACACCATCACGTGAGCCACTACAGTGAGACATTAAGTAAAGGAATTTCTAGGAAAAGGSAATTTTGTAGAAGGATGTTATTGGTGAGTGATCTCTCCAAAATCCTAAAGATASCAGCCAGAATAGGTTTTGATATAAAAGAATACATTTTAAAGCAAATTTTTATGAGAATTTGAATACCCTAATGAACTTACAAGACAATTCTGTGACTTAGATCACAGGTGCTGTATCACTCTCTTGTATTGGAGAGTTTGAAAAGCATGGCCTGAAATAAATATTAAAATTACACTTACAGCACTAATTCAAACAGGTACAACTAGTGAAATTAAAATAGCATTCATACTTCAAACAGAAAATTGCCTAAACATCAGAATTATCAATGTCAGGGTATCCTCACTGAAACCTTTGCCATTCTTTGCAAAATAAACTTAATGCAAACCCAACAAAACCTGGGCATATGTGGAATGAATGTGTTTGTCCCAAGCTATTTACCACAGCAGAATCATATATGAACATGAATCTCCAAGTGTGAAAACACTTGTGGTKCATGTTCTAGCAGTTGTTTTGCAATGGAGATGCTATTTTTGTTTCCATATAGAGACAAACACTAAAAATGAAATTATAAAAACCCTTTGAAGTTCACTATCCTAGAAAAAAATCAGCTAAGCTTCAAAACTTTCTTGAGATTATTAATTGTGCYTTGAGTGATGGGTGTGGAGTTCAAATCATATTTCTATGTGACAAAAAACTGCCTGAAAAAACAATGAAGTTTGTCATAGGATACCTTGAAATTATTTCTCATCTGTRAGAATTTAAGAACATTTCTTCTCTGTCACAGAGCAGGTTAAAAAATTTTGTGCAAGGAAGAAATTTCCTATAAAAACAGCCATGAAAATATTGTTGAATATTTTAAGAACTCATTTCTGTCCCATGTCCCAGGCCAGGCTGGATGGGGTTTGGAGCAGCATGGAAAGTGTCCTTACCCCTGGCAGGGAATGGGGATGGGAATGGGGATGGGAATGGGAATGGGAATGGGAATGAGGATGGGGATGGAATGGGAAAGGGATTTGGGATGGGAGTGGAATGGGAATGAGGATGGGGATGGAATGGGAATGGAAATGGGAAAGGGAAAGGGAANGGGAAAGGGAAAGGGAAAGGGAAAGGGAAAGGGAAAGGGAAAGGGAAAGGGAAAGGGAAAGGGAAAGGGAAAGGGAAAGGGAAAGGGAAAGGGRATGAGCATGAGGATGGGGATGGAATGGGAATGGGAAAGGGAAAGRGGATAGGGATGGGGAWGGGAATGGGAATGGGATGGGGAAGGCATGGGAAAAGAGATGGGGGTGGGGATGAGAAAGGGAGTGAGAAATGGGATGGGGATGGAATGGAATGGAATGGAATGGAATGGAATGGAATGGAATGGAATGGAATGGAATGGAATGGAATGAGCTTTAAGGTCTCTTTTTTTCCAGGTTCCTGCACAGAACTTCCCAAGTTGTGGCAGCCAAGTGGGAAAGGCATATGGGAACTTGTTGCTTTAGGCTTAAATCAAGCTCAGCTGTAACAAAACCTTTTTCAAATATTTTTCAAGCCTTTCAGAATTCATAAAGCTTTGGTTGGTGTTTTACAAGTCACTGGGCTCAGTTTCATTTAAGAAGTTAATTTCTATTTTGGAATTATCTGGAAGAAAACCATCTGAGAGGAACTTGATTCTCCCCAGAAGTTTCTTGCCTCTGCAGCTCTTGTGAACACTGAGCAGAGCAATCTTACATTTTAATGCCTTCAGAACTAGGAAAGTTCCTTCCCCAGGAAAATATGATTGATTGTTACAATGACAGTAATTGCATTTTAGTAAAAGTAACCATTATGGTAATTTTCCTCCAGAAAGAGACATTTAACTAACTTAAGTAACTTGTTACTTTTCAACACATTAACTTTGACAAATTTAACATTACAAACGTACAGAGTTCACAGCCACAACAACGTGCATCACTTAGGGAGTGTGCACACTTTTTATTTCTATATATCAAGCAGTGTTTCCAAATAGGAGATGCTAAAAAAACTGTGCATACATAACACAGCATTAATTAAACTGTTAAGAGCAGCTCTAGCACATCCAGTGCCAAGTCTCCTGTTGAAAAATCCTGCCTTCCAAGCAGCAAACTTCTATCAGAATTTCATTGCAGGGATGCTTCCCAAACACCTCTTGAATCCCARCCTCTCCCCCTGAACTCTCTGCACCATCAGGGAGCTCCTGCATTTTCTCCAGCCTGTTATTTATAAATATTTCATGCCACTCAGCTYGTAGTAACTTATTAAAAGTGTAGTTTCTGTAATTTAATCACCCAGACTTTGCTTCATACAACTTCACATGAGTTAAAATAAAAATGCTCTGCCTTTGCTTTGAAGATAATAATAATTCCTTGTGCTTTAAACTGAAGCTCAGTGAATTTCCATACTACTGAACATTTTTACACTAGAAAAGAACYGAAATTAATCTGGATTCAAACTTTGTTTTTAAGAAATTTCCTTTAAATGGAAATATCAAAAATCTGAATTTCAATCCAACAGATTTAAGATTTTCACTTGACTTTTCTAACTTCTTTGAAGGAACAGATTAGGTATTTAGCTGGAACAGTCAAGGTTTACCTTGCTCTTATTTAAAGATCCCAGTCACATTTTTAAGGAAAATAACATAAATGCTGTAAGATGGAGGAGAGACCAGAGAAAATTACAGAAGGGTAAAAAATAAAAAGAATATTAATCTGTATTATCTCAAAGTCTGCTGAACTGCTTTTTCAGCAGTAGCCTTCCAGATCACCTTAAAAACCCCTTAGTTTTTCTTTTTTATTATTTTTTAACTTTATTTTTAACTTTTAAGAACTTACACCTGTAAATTGGTCAAYGGTTTTCTTGGCTCTTTTAACCAAAAGCAACTCTGAGGTTGGAAACTCTTCCTGAGAGAAAAGGCAGAACTGTTGAATAGTCAGAGTGGATTGGAAATTCACACAGTTGAAGGAACCTTTAATTCTAATGTTTTCAGGATGTGCTGGAGTCCCCATCCCTGCAGGGAGTTAAGAGCTGTGTGGATGTGGCACTTGGGGACATGGGGCAGTGCTGGCCTTGGCAGGGATGGACTCCACGACCTTGGAGGTTATTCCAGCTTAAACAATTCTGGGATTTTCTAAGATTAAAATCTTTCCACTCCGGCTCGTCATCTACTCCATGACAGCGACAGAATATTTGAGAAAACCCAGAATTCCCTTGGTTGTTCAAAGCTGAAGTGAAATCAGGGATAACTCAGTGGAACAGCCAGAGCCCAGGACACACATTAGGAGCTATCATCCCACCATGGAATTTTGTGAGATTATTTTTGTAACTCAGTGTCCTAGTTACTGTTGAGAAGAGGAGAAAACTTCCAGTTTAGACAGAATAGGCAGGTGACCTCTATAATTAGTCCTTTATCTTTCCCATGTCTCCTAAATGACACGAGGCAAACTGCACACCGGAATTTTGCTTGGCAGGGTGCAGAGTTAATTCTGCAATATTAGCTAAGAAAGGGAGATTTATTTGGTGGTGTCCTTGCAGGTGCAGAAGTGATCTTTTACTCAGTACAACTCCAAACAATGGCTCCATCTTTGACCTGAGATTGAAGAAACCCCACAAACAAACCCATCAGCCAGGGGTGTAGTGTCAGCATTCCTGTCCATGCCCACAAACTGCCTGCTCCCTGTAAAGTTCTCTGCTTCTATGTCTAACAACAAAATAAATGTAATTTGGGATGAACAAACCTGTGTAAATCCTCGTAACCCAGGGATAAATCACTTGTGAAACTCACAGATTAATTTAGCAGAGTTTTGGAGAAAATGAGCTCTCCAAGTGTCAGATTTTAACACTGGTAARTCACTCAAATCCTGTATTTTCCTTCCATTGTTTTGTTGCATAAATACTGACTGAAACTACCTAATACAGAAAGTATCTGCTGTCAGAGGATAGAAAAATATTTCAGAGGGTGTGGGAATGTGTTTTGCTTAGAGACAGTTTGGATCACAGAAGATACAATTTGATGTTTTTAAGAGAAAATGAGTTAAAGGCAGGCAGGTGATGGAGACAAAATTAGTCCAGGGTCACACCCTGGGTTCTCTCCAAGGTGTGCCTTGGGAGTCAGGGCATAAAAATAAGATCATTAATCCTCTTGTAGAATATCTGGCTGTTTAACAAGGAGCCACAGTTTAAACCGCAATTCCTTTAAAAACCAGCCCTTGCAACAAAAAAGCAGCTCCTGGTTCCCTGCACACACTTGTTGTGGGGTGTTCTCAGCCTGGGAAGGTGCAGACCTTCAAGCCATAAATATTGGAGAGGCTGGGGAGGAGCTGAGTTCAGAAAGGAGTTTAAGGCTGATGTTTTTGGCTTCTTGGCTGGGCTGGTTTTAACCCAAATCAGTTCCCCAATCAATTAAATGTGCAGCTGCAAGAACATTTGTGCAGGGCAGGGCAGCATCTCTGGCTTATGCTGGCTTAAAGTGTTTGTGGAAGTGCAGCAGGAGTGTAACTGAAGAGCTGCTATAGTCTAACATTGCCAATAATCCACAAATGCCATTCCACAACACAGGAATAGTTAAAGCTTATAAATGGCCTGGCCATGTGCTTGCCAGTGGGGCCTGACAGAGGAGAGCTTGGAAATGGCTGTAAAGCTTGACAAATATCTGAGTTTGGAGGTAACTGCTTGTTCCAAGAGCAAGGACAAAACTCTGCTTCCCAGAGTGCATCACAGGGTGCTGGATGAGAAATGGGCTCTGCAGAAGGCACAGAGCAGCTCCTGGGAGGCAGCTGGGACCCACCAGGGCCACTGTCCCCACCTCCCTCAGCCCAGCCTGTGCTGCCACCACAGGATCCTCTCACWGCCCGACTCTGCCACTTGCCTGCTCTTCATCAGCCACTTGGAAACCTTTCTGCTTAAAATTCCCACTAATGATCCAACAGGAGCAGAGAATCCAGCTGAGGGGACAGCAGAAGCACCAGGAGAATCCACCTGGAAATGACACTCCCATTTTTCCATTGCTACTTTATTATGATATCAACACAAGCCACAGACACTCTGATTGCTGGTTTTGTGTAATTTCACAAAAAGYTGGGCTGGACATGTGCAGGTCCACGTTTGTCTTAACCTGGCCTCAGTATATCCTACATTTTGTACTCTGTCTCAACACTTTATCTTCATYTCTATATTGACAAAGAAGTCCTACTATAAGTATTATTCCTAATATTTGAAGCTATTTATAATGGAAAATARTGCAATTACATTCCAGTTAAATGAAACAAAAAAATCAAAAACAACTTCRGCAGAAAAGCACATCTTTATCTGGTACAAATCTCAAGTAGAATTTAACTAAACCAATAATGGAGAAGAAAATTCACCTGTTAACATATGACAGACACATGTTACATATTGTGCCCATCCCACTGAGTTTTTCCCAGATAATAGCTTTTATAGATAACAGCATGCTGGGATTTTAAAATAATAGTTTTTTAAAAAGGTAATTTCAATATTTTGAAGCTTGTTTGTTAAACATTTGGCAATAATTCTTCGATGCAGACAGGATTCTTCCAGATAATGCCAGGTAATATGGATGGAACATCCAGCCACATTTTGGTCCTCCCCTCCAGCAGCACTAAACACACATTTTGTTTGGCTCAGGGAATTGCCTCACATTTTTGTGATAATAAAACTTGGAACCCAATCTAGGTTGGGACTATTGGCTGTAAGAGGTCATTGAAAYAGAAATATTAACCAAAAAGGAAAACACTGCCTGTTTCATTTCACTTGCCTTGGCCTGAGAACTCCCACGGCMGTGTCCATTAAACTTGGCAAGGGATCTTGTCCAAGCTTTCCCAAATCTGAAAACTCAGCAGGACCTGGGCAGTCAAACTTGGACCATCCTTAACAACAACAACAACAACAAAAAAAGTCAAACTAAGTAGTGCCATGCACAATTCCASAAGAAAACCTGATCTTTCAGCCCAAACTGCAGCCAAGCAACTGTTCCAGAGGAATAAGCCTTCAAACCCATGGGAATGTCTCTCCTGGGAGCTGTTTAAGCTTCCTTAATGCTCTTAATCCACCTTGATATTGAGCTGCCAGACACTGTGGCACCCACCTTCCCACTTCCAAATAGCTGCTCAAGTGCTGGAGCATTTCCTTTCCCCTCCGTGGAGATCCTGACAGCTCTAGCACACGAATTAACCAAGTTTTCCCCCAYTCTTTGTGGCCTTCCAGCTCACTGGAAGTGAAAACCTCTGGTGAACTTGGAGTAAAAACAAACCATGTTTTAGGGCAGGTTAAAAATTCCAGGATCCATGTGTGTGTCCTTCAGCTTCCCTAACTCTCCACACGAAACAAAAATACTTTTCCCCTTGCAGTTTCATGAAAGTTAATTAGTTGATATTACTAAAACTGGGTGCATGCACTATGTATCACTACAAAATTAGAAGTTCATTTTCGTTGCCTAAAGAATTTCAAGGCAAAAAAATGAGCCTTTATATCAGAAAGGCTGATGCTGTGTACAAAATTTTCTAAGTAAATGGAAAAAATTGGTTGAATTTTGCTCATTTAAAAGAGCCTGAACTGAAAAAACTTCTCACTCTAGGGGGTAAACAGAATTTTGCCATCTCAGATATTAACTTTATCTATTCAATGTCTGAATTGGAATTATTATAAAATTATTTGCAGATGAATGAACTCCAAAACAATTCAGCAGGAGAAGCTGGAGGAGGATTTAGCTCCYCAGTGGCCTGAACAATGGGTAAGAGCACCAGGCTGGGATGTTCTGCTGGTTGCAGAAAAAAGATTCTGGGTTTGAATGTACAGGATTTCAAATCCCTGGAATGGCTCAGCCCATCCATCTTGTCAGAGCACATTCACCAGAGAGAAATGTTCCAGCTGGATTGTGCTCCTGAAAAAAGAAATAGGCAGCTATTAGGGGTTCCCAAGCTGAGAAACTTGTCCTTCTTAAAATCTGAAATAGGTCAAATTTGGGAATCTTCCACACTTTTTCCTATGAAACCTGGGACGTGCCAGATTTTCAGGAATTACAGCACTTGGGGAGAGGAATTATTTCTGTCACAGTGAACAGGAACAAAGGGGTGCCTGAGCTGCTGTTGGCAGKATTATTTTAATGCTACTTAAATTCTGTGCAGAAATTATGAAATCCCTAAATCAGGGATTATGGGCTGCAAGCAAAACACATTGACTTAGAGCAATTCACAGCCATTGTCCCAGAGTCACACCTGTGACTTGATCAGGATTCCTGCTCCATTCCCACATAACTCCTCTAACAAAGGCTTCAGATAACAGCAGCAGCTGCGTTTCTCTTAATGAACTGGGCCTCCAATCATGGTTCAATCATTTTCCCTTGCAGAAAGGCTTTATTAGCCTAAACCTGCTGCCTCTGGAAGCAGGAGAACTGCTTGGGCCATGGCATGTGTTTGTAAGGGTTAATTCTGCACTCCCCACTTAGCAGCAATAAAAACTATCAAAGTATTAGCAGTCTGTCCACGACCATGGATCTTCACCTTCCTCTTGTAAAATTCCGAATGGCAAACTGTCAACTGCAACACCCATGGATGATTTGATAAACACTCGACCCCCTGTTCCCATCCCTTTCTGAAGCCAGTTAGCCACATTCCGAATCCTCAGCTTCTTAGTTTCTAGCAAAACCAGTAACTAATTCCAGTATCCTCTAGTACATCTGAAGGTTCCAGAATTCCCCTTCCCGTCACCATTCTATATCAACACAGCAGGAAACTTTAATTGTTTTCTGTTGGAGCAAAAACTGGCATTCATTTGTCTTCCCCAGCACTCATCTTCTCTGTGACATCAATCTGAACCAAAAAATATTTCCAGGAATGTTCTCCTTACTGAGGTTTTTAATTACCAAAGTATCAGCCAGCTCTCCTGATGCCACCCTCCAGAAAGCTTCCAGGATATTTTGAATGACACCATAAGTAATTACAGCTATTCATGTATTTGTATTCCAAAACAAGCAGAAGTCATATTGACACAATAATTCTGAAGAGCACACAATTGAATGCTCTGAAGATCTGACAATCTCTCCACACTTGGCCACTTCACACTCCTACTTCTTATGACTATTTAATTACAAATTGTTGGCCTAAAATATTTAAATCTTTATCTACAAATATATGTATCAAGCCTTTCAAAGGCAGTGCAAAAGATCTTTAAAATCTGCTATCACTGTCAGGACGCTGTAGCAAAAAAAACAACAAACACTTGTCACATATTTTAAGAATCTTTCAAAAATAACGTTGAAAACATGACAATGTTGCAGAACTTTTGCATTCTGTGATGAACACAGAGTCAGTTTATAACTGAATATATAAATTATGGTGTATTCTGAGAAGGGAGATCTCTACACAGACCCTGAGAACATCCTTTTCATAGCACAGACTGATTTTAGGAATTCAGCTTGGACTCTTCACGGCACTCACAAAAAAAGGATTCTACAGTACAAATGAGGACTGGAGAAAACCATCCAGAAAATGCCATTTTGCTGTGAAATGTGGATGAAATCATAGCTGATAAACGCCGCAGTGATAAAACCCTGTGACACAACAAAGTGCCCCTAAGAGACAAGGGAGTGTCTGAAAGCAACCAGAAGCTCCAGGGGGATGATCTCTTCTGACAAGACTGGAAATCCTAGAAAGAAACAACCCTACCTCCTCCAGGAAAATAGGTTAGGCAGCTTGGAATCCCTGCTCTAAGGAAGCAAAACTCTGGCTAACAGGACAAAAAGGAAAAATAATCCTAGATTGAAATGTAGCTTTTGTGGAAACAACTTGATGAAGCTTGTATCAAATTAATGTATGTAATATTTTGTATCTTTCTTTTCAAACCTGAGGCAGAGAAAAATCCCTGGTGGTGTGGGGTCTACAGGCTCCAGGTGTTTAATTGAAAAGGGAATTTGCTACACACAAACTCACCACAAAAACAGCTTTACAGAACATGATCCAGGCCAAATCCTGTCACTGCTCCTGTGAATAAAATGATCCCACTTTAGCCCTACACCAAAGCAGGGCTGTGATTTCAGCCTGTATTTGAATCTGTGGATACTCAGCTGGATTCAACAACTGCATSTAAAATTTATAAATTTGATTTAAAACATTAAAGGAGAACATTTTGATGGTTACCTATATTGCCCCAACCCAAAAGCATTGCAGAGGCAAGCTTTGGATTTCATTTCAGTCCACCAGCAGCATTTAAAAAGTTGATTAATTCCACATTCTCTCAGGTTTCCAAGTTGTGCTACTCATATAACTGTAAAGTATCTCAATAGTTTTGGAACAGAGTAAAAAGTGCAAAATAATGAATAATTTGTAGGAATTTTATCGTCTGTGCACAGCAACAGAACTGAAAATTTGTATTAAAACGCTTTTGGAATATGATGAGTTTCACATAAGTCATACATATGGAAGTAAAAGTACTTTAAGGCAGTTAATCACCTTTTCTAAAATAAAATAATTCAGCACTGTTAAAATAAAATAAAATAAAATAAAATAAAATAAAATAAAATAAAATAAAATAAAATAAAATAAAATAAAATAAAATAAAATAAAATAATCCAGCACTGTTTCCCAAAGGAAAGTGAAGCTGGCTGGTAAAAAGGGCAACCCTGGGAGAGATTAATTTCTTGTCATTTTGGTCCTTCTTTTTGGTTTGGTTATATAAGGACAGTGCCTGAATGGGGTCTTCTCTTCCTCCAGAGTTTCAAAGGGGGAATGACTTAGACCACAAGGAAAGATGAAAGAGATAAAGACAAGGATTTTCTCTGTTGGTGTCACTCCTGATGTTACAAACCCCATGGTTCCCATTTTCCATTCAGAAATGCTTCTCTAGGTGTTGTGAATGARTTCTGCACAAAAACTCCTTTCCTACCACGTTGGGTTTTGTGTTGATTCACTGCTAAGAGTGGCAATAGCAAAGGCACAGCTGAAATCCTCAATTCCTAGCAGTGCTCCAGAGAGAAAAATGAGCCATTGCTGGGTTTGAACTCTCCTCATTATTCCCTAGAAGGAAAAGTTATATTTGTGSTGCCTCTAGGCAAAGTCCCATCCCACATGAACAAAAGACTGAAGCTAAGATCACATCCATTTCATCTCCTCCTGCTCTCCACAGATGCTTAAGTCCCTGACACTGTGTCTTCAGTGCTCATATGTCACAGTAAATGATTCATTAAAAATGCAGAGACAGATTGATCTTGGAAGGGGGGGAAAAAAAAAAGATCTGGAGTTTAAGGCGAAAGGAAAATAGAAATGAGGAGCCAAAAGGTGAAAAAGGGAAACACCCCCAAAATTCACATGAGAAAGACATTTAAAAATAAGGAGGAGACAGCAACTGTGCTGACATTTAATGTGTCTGCTTGGGATAAAACTCATCCTTTTACTAGCAATAAAACAACAGCCTAGCCCAAAGCCCTTGGAGCATTTTGCATCGAGTACCTCATAAAAATGGTTGGCAATTTCTCCTAAGGGCTGGACAATATCCACACCAAACTATTTTTTGTTAGGGTAATTAAATGGGAGCAAATCCCCAGTGCAGGTAGGGAGAGCAGTCTGATCCCAGCCACCAACACCCATCCTCATTCCCAGAGCCCTGGCCATGCCCAAAGTGGGAAGGAAAAGGCAGGAATGAGCCCTGCTTGTGATTGCTGTGGTGCTGATAACCAGCTGATTGACAAGAGCAGCCCCACAGAATGACTGTGTTTGTACCATTTCCTGGATGGCCAGAAGGATTTGCTCTGCCAGAGGAATCCTGCAAGCAAAAAGCAACCCCTGCCTAAGGATAACAAGCTCCTTGAGCAAGAGGCACCTCCTTGCCATGACATCCGTGCAAATTCTCTTATATAGGGGACACATTTCTTCTATTTTTATCAAAAACATCTTGTAAAATAGAAATATGGGCCATAATTTACATTCTTTCAGCAAAAA
This sequence comes from Cardinalis cardinalis, assembly GCA_014549065.1. Lineage (NCBI taxonomy): Eukaryota > Metazoa > Chordata > Aves > Passeriformes > Cardinalidae > Cardinalis > Cardinalis cardinalis. Next base: position 402,358 of record JACDOX010000305.1, read on the forward strand.
GAAAAACCCTCTGACAACTAAGCTAAATCCCTTCAATGGGAAGTACATAYATAAATATATATTCACACACACACCAGCAATATTTTTAGCTATGATTTCCTACTCATGTGGCAACATGACCAGTGTTCTGAAGAAGCTGAGCCAAGTGAAAACACAACCTGCAGAACAGGTCACGTTTAAATATTCTGCTATTGAAGAATATTAAAAACTACAGATTAAGTAGGAGTGTTGTAACACTTAACATTAATTAAGGCTTGTAAATCATTCTGAAATACTTGGATAAAAGATGGCATAAAAGGTGTTGCCACATGTCTTGATGCTTCTAGATGTGCACAAGCCCTGACATCTTATTTTGTGTTTGGGATGTTTCAAATCATAAAAAAAAATTATGGTCACTGGATGAATTTAATGTTGGGAAGGGTTGGGACACGACAGAGAAACACCAAGGTTGTCTGATTAAGAACTCAAGCAGACATCTCAAAGTAAAAAAACTGAAATAGATCCATTTCTTGGATCCTGGTGGATCACCAGATCTGTGAGTTAGAGCTTGGCAGTGTTGCTAAGCCTTGACTTGGCTGTATATTCATATATGTGAAATACAGATAATTTTCCTTCCAGTCTAGTGCCACCAACTATTCACATCCCCCAAAACCCCCCTTAGTCCATGCCACCAAACAGTTTGAAAAGGAATCTGGAAGCACTAAAAGCCTATTTGGGGTTGGTGAACAGCACAATCAGTTCTCAGAGAACTTGGCACTTGTTGCTTGTGCAACTACAGGTCTTCATAGAATACAGAAATCAAAGGCCAGCACTAAGGCTCTTGTGCTTTCCCACATGGATCTCCAGATCTAAGAGCCACGTCTTTCTTTTTATGCAAAGACAAGAGATGTATTTTATGGCATCCATTAAAAAAAAAAAAAGGTGTAAGGAGAACACCAAACTCATGAAGGAGCAGAGCTAATTAATTACCTGGACAGGACACGCTGGGCAGCTGTTAATGGCACACCTCACCTGGAGCTGAGGCCACAAACACACTCCAGGTGCCTCCCAGCACCTGGGGCAGCCCACCAGAAACAGAGAGAACAGCTTAGAGTCACAGGGCAACTGGAATGGATTCCAACTTAAAAAAAGGCAGGKTTCAATCAGATGGRATACTGGGAAGGGATTGTTCCCTGTGAGGGTGGGGAGGCCCCAGCACAGAGTGCCCAGAGAAGCTRKGGCTGYCCCTGGATCCCTGGAAGTGTCCAAGGCCAGGTTGGACAGGGCTTGGATCACCCTGGGATGGTGGAARGTGTYCCTGCCMATGGCAGAGGGCTGGAAATTAATGGCTTTTAAAGGTCCTTTTAAACCCAARCCCTTCTGTGACTCTGATTCTGTGCTGTAGCAGCAGGGATGCTCCTGAGCAACGTGAGACCACCACAGCCGTAGCTCTCACCTGGACTACCCACAGGACATTTTCAGGGACGTTTTCAGGCTGGGCTGGGGATGAGGCGGAAGATCAGGCCGACATTTAACCCCAGAGGCAGCGCCCCGCGCCTCACACCGTGCTGTACACGTTACACCGCTGTGACCCCTCCCAGCCAGGTCCCACCGCGTGGCTGCCGGCAGCGTTTTGCTTCCAACGCCCGAGCCTGGGAGCACAGCACGGCCCCCCAACACCTCGAAGGAGCCCCGTGAAGCTGAATTACGGACACCGGGGGGGTCGGGTCGGGGCGGAGCGGGGCGAGGGCGCCTGAGGGGCCGCGCCCTGAGGGGCGGGAAGGGCGGGCAGGAGCGCGCCCGTGAGGCGGCGCGCGCGGGCAGCGAGGGGCGGGGCCAGCGTGGGGGAGCGCGCTCCGCCCCGCCGCCGATAGGAGGGGCGAGCGGAGGTRGGCGGGGCTAAGAGGCAGAATCCGCGTTGTGATTGGGTGGTGTGGCTGTCAATCCAGGGCGGCCGCCTCGGCCGTGGGGAAGGAGGGGGAGGCGGAGAGGAAACAAAAACAATCGCCCGGGCGCCGCCATCTTGGGCCGGTTCTCCACACGCCACACGGGTGAATGGGTAGATATGAGATTACCACGGGGGAGCAGCGGCAGCAGGGCACCGAGGGCTGTTCCGCGCTGCCAGCGACACTCGGCGGGCTCTAGGCACGGCCGCCGCCGCCCGGAGAGAATCCCCCGGCTCGGCCTTTTCGCCTCGCCAGCCCCTAAGCTGCACTGCTGGAGGGACAAAGTTGGGCTGAGCCGCGCTGCCTCCGCCGCCCGGGAGACCGGAGAGTTGAGCCGGGGTCAGAGTTAGGGGAGAGGGTGACGAGGGGATCGCTCCCCGCTCCGCCGTGTGGGAGGCGCGGGGAGAAGGCTCTGCCTCCCCGCCCCTGCCGTCTCCTGCTGCTCGCTCCTAGGAGGAAAAGAAAAAAGAGGAAAAAAAAAAAGAAAAAGGCAAGAACTGGATTGAGCTCGGAGGAGTGGGTTTTGTGGAGTCTCCGCGTGAGCAGCGGCGGGGCGGCGAGGAGGAGATGTGTCCGTGAGGAGGGAGAGGAGCGTGGATCCATCCAGGACCCGTGAGGAGCCGGAGRAGCCTGGATCCATCCAGCCCCAGCCCGCCGTGAGGCACAGCCGCCTCCCTTCCAAAGAAGCCCGGTTCTCCTGGAAGCACGGCACTCGGCAAGGATTTGCCACAAAGAATATATACCACCCTCCTCCCCAGCGCCTGGATACTGCATCTTATTTTTTAATTTTTTTTTTTTTGGTACCCCCCCCTCCCCAGCCACTCTTGTGTGTTAAATACCAAATATAGCCTCTCGCGGGGGGAGGGGATGGAAATCTCCTAGAAGAATTGGAAATCTTGCTGGGATTCGGGAGTGCTGGTGCTGGAGAAGGGCGGCGAAGACGGGGGGATGCACTGCTCTCGCTGCCTGGCCAAGGACTAGAGATTTGCCACTTCCCAGGGAGCCCGAAGGTTGGTTTGTTCCCAGACTGTCGTTTCCCCCCTTCCCCTCTCCTGGGCTACGCTAAATCCTTCAGCATTTATTAAAGAAAACCCACGTGTAGCTGGTTTTTAAAGGTAGTTTTTCATCGACAAACTGACAAAAAAAAAACCAAACTTCCTGTCTTCGCCCCGAGGTTTGGAACTGGAATGGAGCTGCTCTTCTCCCAAACACTACACGGGGTGTGAAGGGGGGGAGGCAGGACGAAAACATCGCCTCGGACTGATCCCGATCCGACCCCCCGACACTCGCACCCACGAGGGATGATCCTTCACGGCGCCTGATGTGGAAAACACTTGGAGACTCAGAGACTTCGTCGTGCTCAGCAGCTTAATCGTTGACTTATTTTGTTTTGGTTTTTTTTTTTTTTTTAAGTGGATTCGTAGCATTACTTTTATGAATTGAATTTTGCCACCGTTTGTACAGAAGCCAAATGACACGTGTGTTTTGAAACACGGTTCCAAATATATTTATCCCTCCCTCAACCCGGATTCTCTCTAGAAAGAGCCGCGGGGAGGTCGTCAGTGTCTAAACAAACCTGATTTTTAGTGTTTTATGAACACTACCTGCTGCAGAAATGTTGCTATAAATTGCTTTATAACGGTTCAGCAAGAAGGGAGATTTTTCCAGCTTGCAGGACCCAGAAAACTGGATACTTAAAGTCACTTAAATGTTTTAACAGCATTGGAAAATGGGAGCTGCTACTAAGTTGGCGTTCGCTGTTTTTCTTATCTCTTGTTCATCAGGTAAGTGAGTGTTCCTGGATTTGTCACTTTAAACCGAGGGCTTTGGGGTCAGCACTTGGGAACTTGGGCTGGCTCTGTATGAATGGGAAGCGATTTTTTTTTTTTTTTTAGGTGGCAAATGTTTGTGGATGGCAGCAACTGTAAAGGGAGAAGCTGCTTTCGTGTTTATTCTTAAAAATAAATATAACGTGAGCACTTGAAACGCTCACAGCTCTTGAATTTCAGATCAATTGTGTGGAATAAATGTGGAGACATAACCACCTAGTGTCACATAAGTAACCTGGCAGCGCAGTTATCGGTGTTGGATGCTGGTTTTAAATAAGCATTACCCAGCTGAAATGGCTTTTTGCTCCAGTTTGATCTCTCTTACCCCGGACTATTCACTGGTGAATAGCGACCTTGGTTAATGCTTCATTAATTTGGAATGGGTGCCGCTCTGAAAGGCTGAGCTCGTCCTTTGGTGATAGCGAGGGGTGTGTGCGTGTAGAGATGTACCAACAGAATTGGGGTGAAAAGCCAGGCTTTCCGTTTCTAAAGAATCATTTGTAGCCCTTTGTATTTTGCTATTCGTTGTGTCGCAGAAAAATATAATCTACTGATTTTTTCTCTTTAAAACAGCAGAGTTTGAGGTTCAAATGCCAGCTCTGAGTCCTGGGAGGCGAGCGGGGTGTGAGGGCTTCCCCACGCTTCTCCAGGAGGAAAATTGTGATGGCAGCAACCAGTGGTTGGGCAACTGTTGGTCCRTTTGTGCTCGGAGCTCCATCAGGCTCACAGAAAACCCTCTTAGGAGCTGTGCGAGGATCTCGTGCGAGTTTCCAAGCCAGCCTGGCGCTCCGTGCCCGCATTTGGAGCGTGTATTTAGTGCTCTGTGTGGATTTTTAGCATCCTTGCATGGTGTGCAAAGCTACACTTGTTTACCAGGCTAAAAGCTCCCAGACAAGTGCTCAGCCTGCCCGTGTGACCGGGAGAAGGGAGTAATGAGATCCCTCTAAGGATGCCTTTTACATTTCCAGCCTTAGGAGCTGCAGGATTTTGCTGAAGAGGCCGTTTTGCTGTGGTTAGTAAATGGATAAGTCTCGTCTTGTGTCTGTAGTGCTATCGATCCGCGCTGTGTGCGCTAAATGTGCTGTGAAATGGCGAGCGCTGCCAGGAGAAACCCCAAAACCCTGCCTGTGCTAACCAGGGAGGCGGCTCAGGGGGTTCAGGACAGCCAGAAGGTTGTTCGGGATGTTTCGTTTTTATTCTCCTTTTGAAACCAAACACGATTTCTGACAGCTTTTGCCTTGCAGTAAAGACGTGTGTGTCGTCTTTTCCTAAAGCCTGATTTTTCAGCTCGGCAGCGTTCCCTTAATTCAGCAATATGTTTTGTAGGGAAACTTTTTCCCCCTCTCTCTAACAGTTTCTGAAAGACTTGCTGCCATCTGCTCTCCGTGCCTGTCTCTCTTGCACGTCCACCTCCAAGATCCTTTTGCCTAGAGCACAGAATAGTGGTTTTTGTTGACATTACCTATCAGACTTAATAAAAAAGAACAGCTAAGCAATAAAGAACGTCTTTTCTTTAACGCTGCTCGCTCGGGTTGTCCTTGGTAAGGTGAAAAGAATGTTCCTCTTGCCTGTGAAGAATTAATCTTGGCTAAATGAGCAGGAAACTGCCTGCAATCCGGGCTGCTTCTCATGTTAATGACATTGTTTTGGTGGTTATTCCAGTATTACACATTAAGTGTTCCGGTACTTAACAATTATTATACTATTTTCTACTCACACCAGGACTGCAGACACTCTACAATTTTAGGCAAGTCTAAAAATAAATAAATTCAACAGTAAACTGTTGGGTTTATGATCAGAACTACAAGATTATGTAAGATTTTAAGCTTGAAGTGCRGGCGTTTTTATGAGTAGTGTTTCTTAACTGACTTATTTCAGTTTAAAACCCTACCTGATGGATTGGTTCTAACATCATCGTCGCCACATTTTTTTTTCCAGTCTTTAGTGTGAAAATCAGTTTGCCCAGGTCCTATATTTTGGAATACTGGCATTGGTTGAGAAAATCCTGGAGTTCAGGTGTGGAGGTGCCTCTCTCTGGTGTGCAGCTCCAGCTCCTCTCAGGCTCTTTCAGCAATTGGGGGTTTGGTTTGCTCTATTTGTTCATTTATTTTTAAAGACAGCTATTTTCTGCAGATGTTGACATGGCCAATTAATACCAGGGTTCTTTTAATAGGTGAAAATGTTGTGTTTTTTTTCTGCGTGGTGGGTGTGGGAGTGCTGTTTAGGTTCAAAGCGATTTATTTTATCATCTGTAAACTGCACTATGAAATCCTGTAAATGTACTGCAAATGGACAGGAATTCCCAGTGAGTTTAATCATYTTTGTTAAGAGAGTGAAAATATTTCCCTGTTCTGACTAAGATATTTGAGAAAGAGCATCTGTGTTGTTATTAGGCTTTAAAATATTTGTAGATGCCTGGATAAAAGTGGGTGTAGGTTTGCACCCATCTGTAGGAGCTCCAGAGGCTGAGATGAATGCACATTAACTAAACAAGAAAGCAAAGTGCCCGGGTCAAGGTTCTCCGTGTGCCCTCTAATATACTCCTTAGATAAACCTGTGGGCATGTTTGATTTCAGAGGGAGCAGAAGATCCTGAAGTAATAATAAAATACTTCAGAGCAAGCTTCCTGTGCCTCTGCTGCAGGTGAGGCGAGATTGGAGGGGAGCTTCACAGGAAAACTTGTGACTGAAACAGCTTGTTCATCAGAGCAGGCTCTCTGCAGATACTATCTGGGTGCTCCCCTCCCCAGGGAAGTGTGCTTGTGTTCTGGTGGTTTTGCGATTGCTGAGCTGCACTTCAGAGCATTTCAGGGACAGAGAATGGGCGCTTCCATCGTTTTCTGAGAGTTTTGAAGTGTACACCCCGAGCAGCTGAAAGTGTGGGAGATGCTGAAGGAGTGGATTTTCCTCGCCCATAATCTTAGTTTAAAATCTCATCGTTCCTTTTGTTACTCATAAACTCCTCGTTTCCCAGCCCATTATCTCTTCTGAGATGCCTGCCCTGCCTTTGGTACCTGGGTGGTCCCAAATCAAAGTAGCTCTGCAGTCTCTTACAGGGAACAAGACCTGGATTTTTTAGAACTGAAGCTAAAATCAAGCTCAAAGTCACCTAAGCAAAAGGAACCATATCAGAAAAGTGTTGGTCCTCTCTATTTCTCCTAATGCCAGGGTATTCCCAAGCCACTCAGATGATCCTGAATAATTTAGCTGAAGGTACTGGCGTGTCAAAGACACCTCGGTATCTGAAGTTGTATTTTCACTGCATGGGGAATGTTTTATTCTCTGATTTTTAATTTATCATTCTCCTGTGTCACAGCRATTATTATTGGAGAAATTATTTTTTAAGTTGTATCTTTTCCCCTCCTAAAAAAAAAAATCTATTGAGAWCTGTAAAACCTACTTTCCATGGTATGACTTTACAAGCTGAATGGTTGGGTGTCCTGAAGGAATTGAGGGGGAACATGAGAYTTTTTCTTTGATTTTACTTGTGTAATGTCTCTTTTTTTTACTGTTCTTTCATTATAAACTTGGTAACCCTTGAAAAGCCTGCCACAGGTTTGGGAATGTTTGTGGAATTGTTTCTGCTGGTGTGTTCCCTGTGAGCTGTCCATGATTGTGGTTGGACTCTAATCACTTTATTCACTTTATTGTGGGGTAATAAACTACTTCAGAATTAGTGCTGCTTTTAAAGTAAAGATTCCTTTATTTTATCAGAGTGTACATGTTCTTTATCAAATGTATTACCACTGGGCACTCCTAATGTTGCTGTTAAGAGCAGGACTTGTTCCATTAAATAAACCTATTTATTACTTTTTTTCAAGAATAGACTGAGTTATGGAGAGCTTGATGTTATAAATGACTACAGCTCAAAAATCTGTTAACTATTTCTAAGTAATCTGTTAATACTCAACAGTTATAAACCCCAAATCTTCTGGGTTCTGAAAAGAGCTGTAATTGTGCAAATGCACCATCAGAACGTGTGAGCATCGTTCTGGTGGAGCTCTGCTTTCTAAACATTTCCAGAGAGATGCTGCTGTCACGAGTGKTTCTGCATCTCTACCCTTCACACACAAGGCTTTGCTGAAGGAGAGGCTTCGGTAACTTTGTCTGCATATGGTGAGTGTGAGTGGAGGGGCAGGTGTTCTGTGTGAGGGAAAAGCTCTKTTCTGCAAGAACAGAATCACTGTTTGCAGGAGTAATAGTTTTCAGCTGGGCTTCATGGAGAGTATTTGAATGGTTTCCTTATTTTTCCCATTCCCACCTTTCTGGAATTTGAGGGTAAAATCCCTTAGGTGATGACTTTGGCTGATCAGTAAATGAGGGCAGACTCAGACTCAAAAAAACCCCTTTTTTTTTTTCTTCTCTGTTTAACCATAGACATTAATTTTTGTAATATCATTAGTTCTAGGGAAGGGAAAAAATAACAGCACCTCTAATGTTTTTCATTCCTATTCATTCCACCTTTTCTTCCAACCTTCTCCACTTGTAGTTTTTCCAGGCTGTAAAAAGGGAGAGATTGACAAGGAATCTGATTGTGGAAGAGGTTTCTTGGTGTAGGAGAGATGCATTTCCACCACTTAATTAACTGAAAGCAGCTTAATGCAAATGCCTTCTTGAGCTGGTTGGTAGCATCCATGAGCTGTTAGCTCTCTGATGTTCCTGAAAATGAAAACTCCCTAAAAAGATCAAGAAAATTACGGATTTTACAGCCAAGTTCTTGTGTGATGAAATCTTAATGTGTTTTTGTTGCCTTGGTGCTTAAAATTCGGCACATCTTATTTCCTGTTATTTCCATATGGAATTGAAGTGATATTGGATGCCAGTGACTTTATGTGGCATCTCTTGTCTTCTCTCCCTGCACTGTCTGTGTGGTGGTGGAGGGGTTTTTTCTTAGAAACAGTTTGTGACTRCAGTGCCAAACAGCAGAGCATATTTAGGCTTAATCCCACAGAAAATGAATATTTACTGCCATGTTGTTTACGTTGCATATCTCTGTGGCCAGGAATCCCAAATGTAGATTAGATGCATCAAATCCTTCAGTTGTTGGTGCAGAGAGAGCAGGGAAGGGTTTTTCCATTGCATAACTATCATGGTTTCACAATAATTTAATTCTTGATGGGGGAAGTCAACATTTATGGTTTTCTTCAAAATTCCCTAGTTAAAGCTGTAACTGGAAACAAGAAAAGCAGACAATTCACATACTAACTGSAGCAATCAATCTTTGGTGTCACCCCAGGTCCTGGGGACTTCACAGCGAGGCCCTGCAGCAACAGCAGCACTTGTGGAGTTGCCACCTCCGTGTTTTGTTGGGTTTGGAAAGGAAATTAAGTGTTTCCAAATTCTAAAAACACCTTGTGAAAGGGTGGGTCATTTTGGGTTCTGCTGGTGTTTCTGGTTAGTGGTGCAGGATAATCTGTTTCACTCAGGATGCAAAATCGTAATTAATGTCACTGTTGYTCCTGAGTTACCACGGTGCTGGTTGGGAACTGTTGAACTGCACTGCCTGGCCCTGGTGGCATGTTGGAGACTGTTAGTTGGCAAGAGGGCTACAAGTTCTGAGATTAATTTAAATATCACCTTTGGAGATTCCTTACTTTGTTAAAGCATAACTTCTTTTTTTAAAGGATTTCTATGGATCTGTAATTAGGTGGTAATTCAATACAAAATGCTAAAATGACAATGTAATTAAAAGCAAGCCCCTATGTGCTCTTAACTGTGATGGGCATGTAAGAAATGCCAAGATGCATTTCTCTGCTTTTATAACTCTTTAATTACATGAGGGAAACATTGTCTGTAGTTAGTGAATAGATAATGAAGATGAATGCTATATCTTGGCCAAAAAGAATATTTCTCAAATTCTTTTGCTTTCTGAACTTTGAGATATTGATCTGCCTCATTAAAACTAAGAATTAAGATTGTGTTTTGCGTTTACAGCAAAACTGTGTATTGTAATTACAATACAATTTAGGATTGCTGGCCGATCTGGTTTTGGTTTTTGCCTAAATGAGGCTGTTTTCACAGTTGGGAAGATTTCCACTTTCTCTAATGATGGCAGCAAATGAGTTAAGTTTTGCTGGTTTAATTCCGAACACTGGCGCTGTTAAAGCTGATATCTGAAAAGTGACTGAAGATGTTTAATCAGAAGGTTCTGTTAGAAAGTATCTGTATAATGATTTTGAAAATGCCAAGAATCTGTATAGCTCAGAATTGTGTTACTTTTTAAAATAGCTTTAACWCTTTGTGTGTCTTTTGTCCCTAAATGGGATAAGAAAGCAAATTCATTTTTSTAACAAATCGCAGAGGTTCTTGTGGCAGGTTGACTTATAAAGTTGGARGGAGACAGTGCTCAAAAACATTTAGGATATGACTTGTGTATTTTCTGAAAGATACCAAACTTTTTATGAGGGCAAAACATGCAATTTTCAGTTTGTTTGTGCTTGTTTGGTTTGGGATTTTCTTATTTGTTTGTTTTTTTCTGGGAAAAAAAATGGAAATGGGTAAAGTGATTGTTTTTGAATTTTTTGGTATGATTGACTGTAGATGGGAAGAATGTTTTAGAGAAAGCCGTGGCTGGTCTCTTTTGCCTGTTTTGGAATTGCCAGTGAAATGAGGCTGCGGGGGGAGCACCAGCCCTGCTCAGCTCCCAGCGCAGCCCTGATAGTGTTGTAGCCGGTGCCAAGTGGTGTCTAATGAGAWGACACAAAGCACGGTCTGAGGGCAGTGCCAGGAGGCAGCACAGGCAGGGCTGAACCAGAATTCCTGCAGCTTCAGCACTTCAGAGTTCCCTCATCTCCTGCCTGAGAGCGCGGAGTGTGTGCCATTGGTGTGCTGTGAAAACATTGGCATCGTTTACTGCCTCCCGGCTCAGCCCTGGCTTCAGCTGGGAGCTGTCCCACTTCGAGCAGCCAGCCCGCAGCAGCGGCACCTGCTCTGGGACAGGGCAGCATTCCATGAGCCCTGGGCAGGGAGCTGTGCTCCAGGGCTGCATGGGCTCGCTGCGATGAGTGCTCTGAGGGGAGGYAGCAGTCCTTGGGCCAGCTGGGATCTGAAATGCAGATAAATACATTGCATTTCTTCAAACACTTGTTCCATTTTTTTCTTCAAGTTATCTATTTCATATCTAAAGGTGATTCCTGTTTCAGATGAGCATTGGCAGTTTGGATGCAGGCCCCATGCAGTTGGTTTCTGTAATCTGCTACCTGCCTGGTTTTAATGTCACTTCTTAAATGTCACCTCATCCTAACAGCTCTGAGTAGGAATGGTCATTTCCTCTTTGAAATTACCTTTTAGTGTGGTGCCCACCAAACCTCCAGGTTGTTTTTGGCAGAGCTGGCACCATCCTGGCAGTCCCCGCTTGTACCGGTGCAGTGTCCCAGGGCTCAGGGCACCACGTCCTTGTGCAATTCCATGAAATTCCCGTGTGCCCACCCCTGGAGTGCCATCCCTGCCCCTGGCACTGCGTGCAGCCCCCCTGAGCTGCTCCCCCACCTCACCAAGGTCTGAGCCACGGTGGGTCCAGGGAAGCCCTTGAGGAGCCCTGTGGTGCTGCTCATYCTCCTCCAGGCCTTTCCCCACAGAGCCCCATCCCAGGCTGCCTTTATCTCCAGATCTCTGCTTGCTCACAGAGCTGATTTTAGCTGCTTTCAGCAGCTTCCTGCCTTTTGGTGCCTCATCAAGTTGTGATTTAGAGGTGGCTTTTGTTTGTAACTGAAGCCTGGCCTTATTTTTTCAGGTTGAGTGCTCTTATCTCACCTAGATAACACTAATCTCCATTCCTTAAATGCTGCCTAAAGATTGGAGTGGTCTTCATTCTTTTAGCTGGATTTTGAATTATTGGATTTCAGCATCAGCACAGAAGTTCAAATTTGATCTGTTTTTGAAAGCTATTTTTAAATATGACCAATCAGTTTATCAAGCCTTCTAGCACGAAAAACTGTTTCCTTCTAGGAATTTCCACATAAACAGGGAAGTGGTTTAATTTTGTTGTTGAGTTACAGTGTTGAGTGTACAAGACAAAATTAAACTTTGCAGTAACTGTTAATTTTAGCAATTTTTGCTGGTGTTTGTCAGTAGAGGGTACAGATAGTTCTCTTTAGCTCACAGCAATTACATGATGGAAGAGTTTTCTTTAAATATTTCTGTGTTTCAGGGTTGAAAAACATTTAGGCTGTGAAAGTTGCAAAATGGCACACAATTGTTTGAGTTACTGTACTTTTTGTAAAGCATTAGGTGATTTATTTGTCATCATTTGTTTATAAAGTTGCTTAAAAAGTAGCATAGAAAACACCACTGGTTAAATATTTTTATTTTAACTCTGATGTTAAATTTTGGGAAGGGTCTGTTTTGCAAGCTGTCCCTGGGGATAATTGCATTTTATTAAATCTGACACGAAGCCCATCAAAAAGAGAAATTGTAACAGCTTGGTTACATTTTGTTTAACTTACCTTGGGTCGCTGGGACAGACCCCAACGCGTGAAGGCTCATCTGACCTCGCCCATTTGGGGTGATAGAGATCAGCAGTGAACTCTTGATGGGTTTTTATGTGCTGTGCTTGTRCTAAAACCCAGCTGTGAAACCCTGATTAATTTGTGAGGAGGTGATTTCAAACCACAAGATGTTTGTGCTTCCATTCCTGCCCCAAACTCAGCRTTTTGCACTTCTCTGAGAAAGCACCCATGAAAACAGAGCTTTCAGGTGAAAGTTTTCTTTTGCTGTTYAGCTGAAAATTCTGACTCACATCCTCTGGGGTCAGAGGCTTCCAGGGAAGCCAGGAGAGCACAGATCCCACTTTCCATTCCAGTGGAAATGGAGTGGATCCCTCCTGAAAAATCCYGATGCTCCAGAGTGCAGCTGGACTTTTCCAGTGGCTCAAAAGCATTCAAATGGATGGCAAATCAAGCAAAATTAATTTCCTGGAATCCTGTTTGCAAAAATATTGCTCTGAAATTTAATAATTCCAGAGATTTCCCTCTCGATGCTGCAAATACTTTGGTGTTGGAAACTCTTTCWTTCAAAGTGAGATTGGGAGAGAGGAGGTAAATGATGAGCTCCCTTTTCTCTCATGTGTAAGAGTAAAMAATGTGTTGGAATTTGGTTTTGATGAATTTGAGATATTTACATGCTGACACAGTGTGTTCTGGGGGAGCTTCTGTTGCCCATCCGAGCTCTTCTCCCCATTGTCTTCCTTCTTTCTGAACCAGAGGTTCAGTAATGCAAAAATTTTAGAAGCAGGCCCTCAACATCCACGATTTTTAGTTGTTCCTCCAGYAGTTCAACCAGCTTCAGAAATCTCTTAATCACCTTCTACTTGTCAAAAAAAGGTTGTTTTAGTTGTAGGGTATTTAACAAAAAACTGCTGGGAGAACAGTGAGAGGAGAGTTCCTCTTCTCTTCTTTGTATCTGATTCCTCCCCCACATCCCCATTTTGTGCTGCTGTCGCTCTTCACTCCAGCTCAGCCCTYGTGGCTGCTGGCTTTGGGCTGGGCTGATCCAATCTGCTACAGCAGCAGAAATTACTGGGGAAACAGCCCAGAGCTTTCTGCACTCAGGATCTGTTGGATTAGGGTTTTTTTTGACTTAGAGATGGGGTAACTCAGAGGTGYTTTAAAAACTTATTCCGTTTTCAGTCTCCTGAGAAGGGTGAGACAATACAGATGTTAGAATTCACGCCATCACAATCAGARGCCAAATATTTCCTAATTACAGCACATTKTAAGTSCTTCTTGGCCTATGGGCTCTTGCCACACCATGCTGTAAATGCCTTAAAGCCACTCATCTAAAATAACTCCTCATGGCTCCTACTACAATGCATCTTYCATAGTTCTGTTCCTCCAAAGTATCCAGTCTTATTTACAAAACCATCCTTTAAAACTTGTTTCTAGTTCCATTTCTCTCTCAACAATGTCTGTCCTATTCCATGACATTTCTAAGTCAACATTTCTTATCCCAAACRGTTACATACAGATACACACTATRTGAACCTTCTGTCAAGCTTTAAGAATTTTCTACAAAATCCATTTCCCACAAGGATCAAAGGTAGGAGCTGGGTGAAAGATGATGGAGCAGGAGAGGCATGGATGGGATAAGGGCTGCCAGGGAGGCTGCCTGYGTTGTCCTAGGGAGGGAATTGTCAAGGGAAAGCTCCTCAGTGTTGGTGAATGGAGCTGTTCTGTGGGTGAGAAAGGGAAAATGGCACAATTCAGTATCATTTTTAATAACCTCCAGCTTCAGAAAGAATTTGCTTCTCTTTTTCAGAATCTCAGTTCAGGCCTCTTCTCGCAGGGCTTTTTTCCTCTTCCCTTGCCTTTGAAGTATCTCCATATCACATTTTTCTCTAGGGCCTCTAGACTCAAGATTTCCAGGCAGAACAGCAGCGGGGCCTGGCACAGGCTCCCAGAGCAGCTGGGGCTGCCCCTGGATCCCTGGAAGTGTCCAAGGCCAGGCTGGAGCACCCTGGAATAGTGGAAGGTGTCTCTGCCATGGCAGGGCTGCAATGGGATGAGCTTTAAAATCCCTTCGAGCTCAAACTGTTCTGTGATTCTGTCATTGCRAGGAATAGGTGATAAAATTCACTCCTGTCTTGCAGGTTCTCTGGTAACAATGAGGTGGGAACTAAAGAAAAGATTCAGACTGACACAATCACAGAAGGGGTGATACAGTGATCAGTAAAATCCGGTTACATCCCAGGTTTAAGAAAACTGTTTGGGAAGACTATTTGCAACATAATCTTAGCAGTATCTAATTTATGTTACTTGGATTTTGGCTGCAGATGTCCTTAGAAGTTTATTCTGAGCAGSTGAGCATAAAACTTTGTGCTAAAATCAGATCCAGGAAGAGAACAGACAGCACTAACAGGTCTGGAAATGATGAGGAGCGAATGTAAGGGATGTCCTTTAAATGTAGACCCCTAACTGATAATGCCTGAATGCACTGAATCAAAACACAGCATCAGGAATCCCATTTACAAACAGGGGCTGGTGAATTCTGGATATCAGCTGAACAGCCATGAGACCTGAGGGGTCTCAATCTCAGGACCATCTTCAGTTGCCAGGGGAGTGTGGAAGAACCAGGGCACTTGTCAGGAGCTTGTAAGCCATAAAGCAGGAATATCTTCCAGTCAGCAGGGCACACTTCTGGAGAGAAAAGCTCTGGATGAGTTTGTGGTGCTGAGAGTTCAGCTGTGAGCCAAGTCCTTGGGACAGCACCTGAACTCATCCCTTTGTTACACGGCAGGGCGAAGTCAGCCTCGGGCTGTTGTTGGGCTTTCTGCAGACATCCTGTTACTGTTAATCTTCCCTGAAATTCTGCATGAGGACACCTTCAGTGCTGATATCCAAGCATGGGCACTGAAATGGAGATAAGTTGGTCTCTAGTAGCTGTGTTCTGAAATGCTGCAYAGAGTGTGACTAGAAGTCAAATCGGTTTAAAAACACAGGGGAGTCTTACCTGAGGTGTTATCCAAACCATGGTCTCTCCCAGCTCAGCCTCCCTTGTAGGGAAGAGAGAAGCCAGCGTTCCATGGCCCAGGCTGCTATTTCCATCATCCTCTTCCTTTTTTACTTAGGTGTGATATTCAAGTTGCTTTTTACTTAAAGCAGAATTTTTAAACCCTTCTTTGAGGTACAGTACCACCACTGRGGAGCAGAGGCCTAAATGTACATTGGTTTCTTTTGTGCCCACCTTCCCTCCAGCAAGGCTGGAGGTTCATTCTTGGTGTCCATATCCTGGGAGGATAATGTTAAAGCTTTTCTGTGGAATTTCCAGCAGGTGCCTTTTGCTGGAGAGCACATATGTGGATTCCTAAAAAAAGTTATTGGTGTTCTAAGCAGATGGCCTCAATCCTGGGAAGGGGTTGTATAGATAACTAATGTAATAGTTGGCTCTCACAATTAAGAGATAGATATTATATAGATATATAGTAATATTATTATAATATGTCATTCCACAGTCCTCTTTCTCCCCCCCGTAATAGCCTTGGTAGCCAAGACATTTAGAGGAGGCTGCCTTGGTACCAGGAGGCACAGCAGAACAACGCCTGACACCACGCAAGGTGTCAGAAGTAATCTCCACCAATGGATGGCAGAGAAAGAGCTGGCTGACAAAACTTTGAGGGGGGCTAAGGGTATAAAAGGCAGAGCATCCATTTTGTAGATGAGCCACGTGGCTGGTAGTCACAGGGGACTCCCAGCGCTGTAATTTTTCTTTATTTAGTCCTTTGTCGTAGTTTTGTTAAAGTTTAATAGAATTAAACTTTAACAGTTTAGCTTAGACCGTTAAAATTAAACTTAAAGTGAAACTTTAGCAGTATTTCTCACAGGGTGGCTGGATGGAGGCATTGAGTCCAGAATGTAATGGCTGTGGGCAGAGTTGGTGTGTGTGCTCTGTGTTCCCCTCTGAGGTGCCCGGGGCAGCTCTGTGGTCAGGAGTGCTGCATTCCTGCTGGGACCGTACGGGAAGTGGGATGCCAGAGTTCAAGGCATTACCAGCCTCGGTGTCTCTGCATTAATAATGCTTAAATAAACATGCCAAGAGGAGAAGCTGGGGCAGCTGCAATGGGACATCCACCTGAGCTGTGGGACACACTGCTGACTGCTCCAGGSTGGAGGGAGCTGGCAGGCTCTGCCTCAGCTGCGTTTTCAAGGAAGGGAGCTCAGGAAAGCCTGGCATTCCTGGTGTGGGCTCCGTAACACCAGCCTTGTTTCTGATGGAACACAATAAGCCACTCCTGAGGGTGCTGCACCGAAAGTTGAGTCATTGTTGCTGTTTGGCCAGTGATTTATTAAATAGCTGTTCCTGTGTTGGCTGTCTGGAGGTAATCATTGTCCTGGGGGAAAAAACCCAAACAACAAAAGCCAGCCAACCGAACAACAAAAAAATCCAAATGAAAAACCAGACAATTTTTCTTCTCCTTTGCAAAGGGAAATTCTCTTTATTGATCTTACTGATAGAACTGTTTGTGTTCACGTTCAAACACTCATCGACTACCACAGGATAAACACCTGGAGCAGGCAAGASAGGAGAATTCTCCCATAAATTTTTTTGTTGCGTTTCTGAAGCTTTGGTGTTCTTCTGGCCTGCCAGGAGGATTTATTGCTGAGTGAATTCCTCAGCTGTGACAAGAGGAACACCTGTTTCTGTGTGAGCACGAGCACTTCTCCATCAAACACATCTGGCAGTAGAAGCCCTTAAACTTGTGTTTATGACTACTCTGGGTAAGAGATCCAAATACAACTTGGGAATTTCTCTGGAGAAAGTCAGCAATCCCCATGATGCTTCCTATGTTAAGGAAAATAAAGCTGTAAAAATRTGTCATTATTCTGTCCCTTAATACCTGGAAAGTTTTCATATTGCTACTAGTGAAATGCATTCTTTTGGATGTAGATATTTCTTTCTCCCCAATAGCTAAGAATAAAGGTTCTATATGAGCACATATATAACTTAGCAGATTTCAAGTTGTTTATATTTAGTTAAGTTATTTTCTGCTATAAAAATTCCCAGCATCAAACTTGAAAGATTTCCTTTTAAGCATCATTCTGGTTTAAATCAGGTTGGGAATTGGAAGTGAATAACCCAGATACGGCTAAATACCTGTAATTTCTCCGTCCYAATCCATGCCAAGGTCCTACCTTTGTGTGATAACCGTGGAAATGCATTTCAGGGTCCTTTGAGGGCTGAGTACTTTGCTAACTTTTTTTTTTTTTCTGCTCAGCCTGCTGGCCAGCTGCTTCACATCAAATCCACCCAAATGATTGATGAAGGTACTTTAAACAGAAAAAGTACATCCACTAATGATGGGTAATTAAACTGTAGAACTCAGTGTTTCAGAACATGTGGAAATAAAAAATGATCTCACAGATGGACAAATTCAGGAAGGAATAGTTTGTTCAGAGGTGATTAAACTTGGGTCTGGATGGAATTTCCAGATCAAATAATTGCTGAACGCTGCTGCCAAAAGCCTTTAGTTCACCCTACAGTTCATATTGTCTGAGGCTTTAGAAATTCTCCTCAAAAGGAGAATCCAGATTAAAATTAGGCCAACCTTCTGTTTGTGCTTTGTGTGTTCGGACACATTTRTTTCCTCATCTCTTCCAAGCAGTTGTAGCCCCAGAGTTTGCCACTGAGAGATTTTCCRGAGGCAGCATTGAAGCAGTGTCCCTTGCCCTGGAGCTTCCCTGCTCCCTGTCACTGGATTTCTCTGGAAGGGAGCGGTCCTTCCCCTCCTCGGGCTGGAGCCGGTGTGGCAGGAGGGAGGGAGGGGGTGGATCAGCCCTGGTGAGCCCGTGCAAAGTTCACTCAGCTCGGGCGCCGTCTGTTTCAGCGCTGTTTTTGTGGAGTTCAGGGTAGCTGTGCTCGTCATTCCCTGGTGCTTCCCTCGGCACTGCCCTGGGGAGGGGCGTGCAGGGCCGAGCAGCGCTGTCTGTGCGGGGTTCGGCAGTCTGTCTGTCTGTCCCTGGCAGTGTGTGTGATCCGTGCCAGCCTGGGCTCACGGCTGGATTCTCGTCTCACTCAGCGAGCCCCAAACGCCCCTGTCAGCAGATTSAGCGCTGCTGGCTCCTCTGGGTGACTTTAGGCACACTGAGACGTTGCAGTGATATGGGCTAATCCGAGCTGAGTGTCCTGGGCTCTGCTCGCTTGCTTTCATCTCTGGGTCCTCTGCTTCTTTATCAGCAGCRCTGCTTGAGCAAAACTGATCAAAATTACTTGATGTGATTTGTACCCCTGGACTCAAGTACACATTTCTTTATTTCCCCTGGTGTTAAGACTCATGCATTGATAACCTTAAAGTTCTGAATTTCTAGTTCCCACACCCTGGCCTGAAAAGTTTCTTCATCTTTTTACTTAAGAACTCCTCGAATAGCTGCTTTCTCAAGCCTCGCTTAACACAAGCTACTCCAGGCTGATCTGATCTTCCAAAATGCTGTGAAATCCAAAATTCATCATATTTAGTGAGTGTTAGCCCATGGGAGGTTCCATGAAGAGATCCTTCTTTGCCTCTTACTCACCTGCCTCCACGTGCAGTGGGTGGAATGCTATTTCTAGGGAATCCTGCATATTGCAAGCAGCCACTTCACTTCTGGGGAATTCATACTTRCCAGAGAATGGCATTAATAGACAGAATTGTAGCTTAAAGGTCTTTTTTTGTAATCTTTCGTGCAGCATAGCTTAAAAATTGTCATTTTCTTCTCTCACTGATGTTCTGGTAATTTCCTAGGAGTGTTTTTGGAGACGTGTTAGCAGCTCACCTGTCTGGCAAATAAACTAATGCAATATATCCACAGTCATCTTTGTCCTCTTATCTTTGAGAGGCAGGAGAGATTCACCCCATTGCCTCTGGGCACGGGGAGTACCTGTGGAAAACGTGTTTAGGGAACCCTCTTGAGCCTTTCATTGCTGTGGAACTTGGAGTTTCAATCATCAAATTTAAGGCTGTTACTTTGTCAAAGTGTCAAGAGGCTTTTAAATGGAGTAACAGCATTCATATTCTGGCTTTGAATGTGTTCTTGAATAAGAACTAGAAGGTCAAAACCATATCCTAAAGTGCCTTCCAGATTTCAGGTCACTAGATAACATTTTCTTAATTGTTATCTAAATTTAGAAGACAAATGATCTTGTAGTAGCAAGTGCAGTGCTTTTGCCCTAAAGCTTTTGTTTGTGGTGTTGTTTTCTRGGGTCACGTACCCGAGATTCCCTGATTCATCCCTGGACTTTGGAATTCTGGTTTCTTCTGAGAGTTCAGTGAGAACTGTCAGAACCTGCCTTGTCTTTAAATAGCCACAGTGTTATTTCTCCTAGGCCACGTGGTTCATTCCATGAGATGAGATAATAAAAATTGAAGTTCATCTAGCTGGAGTTAGGATTGAAACTAAATTTTATTTGCTGTTTTAAAAGCAGCTGTCTAGTTCTAGTTATTCTGTCAAATTTACCTCATTAAAATTTTGCAGCCCAAACCAATCCCAGGGTTTTGAAGATAAATAGCCAAGCTCTGAGAAAGCCTCTGCATTATCCTGCAGCACTTTAAAATTTCCTGCTCTACCTAAATACTTATAATTTGTTTTAAGTTATAGAATTGTGGTGGTACTGATCAGATAAGCAAATTAAAAATTGGCCAGAAAATAGATTGCCTTGGTGTGGCTCTATAAGGTGCCCAGTTAAATAGAAATGAACTTAARTCATAGTGTGTGAGGGCATTTCTCCAAGCATTCCAATTTCCACAGGTGTAGGAGTCTCAGAAGGTGTGCAGAGTCTCCCTTTGTTCAACTGCTTTTTGTGGGAGGTTAAAGTTACATTAAAAAATAAAAAAAGTGTTGTCAGTAGGCCTAAAGATAGGAAATTCTTAAAATAGCTCAGGCAGATGAACTCCAG
This sequence comes from Cardinalis cardinalis, assembly GCA_014549065.1. Taxonomy (NCBI): domain Eukaryota; kingdom Metazoa; phylum Chordata; class Aves; order Passeriformes; family Cardinalidae; genus Cardinalis; species Cardinalis cardinalis. The sequence goes on from JACDOX010000305.1 coordinate 422,473, forward strand.
CACTCCAGGAACGCTGCAGAGCTTCAGGAGGATGCTGCAGCCTGAGCAGGGAGAATAAACCAGGTGCTTTGCCACAGAAATCCAATGGAATCTCCACTCTTCAGGGTGGGATGAGTGACTGGGGCTCTGCTGCTGCAAAACCTCTGTTCTGCAGCTGAGAGCTGCAACAGCAAAGTGAACAGATTGGGGAGGATTTGGGGGAAAAGGCATTCAGAATGATCTTCTTGTCTGTAAATTTGTGGGGAGACTGAGGAATCTCACACAGGAGCGGCAGGATGGCCAGCAGTGCCTGCAGCAGGGTCTCCAGAAGGGATCTGCAAAGGGATCTCCAGCTGAAAGGTATCCGTAGAAATCCTAAAAATCCCTGTTTGCAGTGGATGCTGCTGCAGGGGAGGCTGCACACTCTGCCTGCTCTGAACTGAGGAATTTAACACCCAGATTTTTGAGTAAGACTCATAAATTTTGGATTTGCTGCTGCGTTTCACGAGCTCTCCTGTGGGATGTGGGGCTGCTGGAGAAGCTGAGTTTAGTGCAGAAATTCCCAGTTTTGTTCTTTGCCTCTGTGGGTTTATAATGTTGTAAATTGTCACAGCTGTTGCCTCMGGGTTGTAAGATGATGGATTTTTTTGTGGATTTGTCTCTGCCAGGCTCTTGTTGAAGGGTAGGTTGTATGAAAACCTTGGCAGAAGGGAAAACTTTAATGCAAGATGCTTTAAATAAAATAAATTAAATGATTGCTAGTGAGTAGGCAAAATCATAAGGGAGAATGGACCAGAATATGAGCAAAATAAACCAAGGTAAACAAGAAATAAATTGCTTTTGTATAGAAAGATGTGCATTATCACATAAACACTCTATATGTAGATATGCACCATCTTTCCARTTTTTAATTCCCCTTTAAAGTGCAGGAGTGAGATAAATTTTTTATAGAAAGAAAATTGAAGGAAAGCTGATTATTTATATTCTGAAGTTATTTTCTAAAGCTAAAGAAAACTGTACAGAAAATTTTTCACTTTATTGCTGTCTGCTGAGTTATGGTCTGAAATGCAGGGGAGCAAATCAGAACTTAATTCAATATTTTGAGAATTCCCACTCTGTACCAGTGATGTGAAACAATTGTTACTGTTCACCAGGCTTCCTTACCAATACTTTATTCCATTTTTTTGTCCAGGGAGCTCTGCAAGCGTATTTCAAATTACATCAGCTTATTTCAAAGTGAACAGAACAGCTTTGTAATCAGTGATAAATATCTAATTCAAAGATAATTAAAAACGCTTGTCACATAGAAGCATATGACTTTTAAGTAAAAGTTGTTTCTGCTTGCTTGGGAGGTGATAAGATTGTGGACTAAATGTGATTAATGTTCTTTGCAGATGTTGCTTTATATGCTTAGGCTTTCAAAGTAAAGCAGTCTAGACTGTCTGTCTGCATTCTCCTGCAGCTTTGATCTTGATTAAAACTGGTTGTATTACATTTATCATCTTCTTTTCTCGAATGCCAGAAACTCTCTTAACTGGCTTTTTGTATCTGTATTTGTTTGTAGAGAAAGAGGCTCAGTATCATCTCTAACTGCCAGAAAAATGGCACATTTGGATACCTTCAGCAAGTGGCAAAAMTGGGGATTTTGTATCTAGAAAGGCTTTAACGAGTCCTTTGGGTTCTTTCAGATGCAGCAAATGTGATGCTGAGCGTTCAGCTGGCAGGGAGGGAGCCAGGTGAGCCCTGAGTGGGTTTTCCCCTGCTGCTGGATGCAGATCTGAGGGAAGGTGCAGGAAGCTTTGATCTGCATCTGTGGCACTCTGATGCTGGTGATCTGCTGATACCTGCTGCCTGCTGCTCAGGAGGGATTTTTGTGCCCCGTTTTCCACCCTCCCAGCTCGGGGGGATGGAGCTGGATTGCTTCAGGCTCCTGGAAAGGGTCAAACACAGCCAAGTACCCGAATAAAGCACATTTTCTTGGGGTATAATTTCAATTCTGCGTGGCAGCAGAAGAGCTGAAGCAGGGGAGTTCCTCAAGTCTCTGTCAGGGGTTGAATCTGTGCCTGCTTAGGGACACGAGCAGCTCCTCRTTTGTGTGCACCAAGTGCAACTGAAGTGATTCTGCAAGATCTGAAATATTCACATTTGCTGTTTGTTCCCTTCTTTATTCATTAGGATTGTTTAGGGCCCATTTGAGAACTTGRTGTATTTTATGGGCAAGTTTGAAATGAAGGTAAACCTTTAACACTCAAACAATTTGTTAGTCAGTCAGTAAAACATTTTGGGTAGTTCTCTTAAATAAATATTCAAGTTGCATGGGGTTTGTTTTGTATTTCAGTTCTTCTTGGTGCCTCCACTGAGTGCTTTATTCCAGTCTGTTGGTTAGATTTGAAAAAATATTTGTAGCTTCTAGACCACAGTGGTGTCTTAAATCCAAGTTTGGGAACATGAGCTCATCCAATACACAAAACGATGGAGAAGTAACCAGACAATAAGTTAAATAATATTTAGCTGTCAAAAACCACTTGGAAATCCATTATAGGAGGCAGTGAGTTGTGCATTGCTMTGTATTTGGTCATTACTTAATTTTTTTCCCCCTGATCTTTATGAATTCTAAAACTGTTGTGGCTTTGTTGTGACTTAGCAGTGATGTGTGATTTTTTAAGATTTATTTTTCTTCAGTTCTGTAGCAAAAAAATTATATTTTTATGTTGCAGCAGGGTTATCATTCTGGAGATCTGTAATTTTGCCTGAGTGTTGATGCAGCATAGGGGGGAAAATGAATTAAAAGAAAATATTTTAATGCAAGTCTCAGCCAGCAGATCTGGATTGCCCCTSATTTAAAAGCATCACCCAGTACAGAACTGATGGACTGGTTGAACTGGAGTTGCTGTTCTAAATATAGATCCTGGTGTGGCTGGGATCTGTGCAGGGACTTCTGAGAGTCAGTTCCTRACAAAATTCCTGTAAATGATCTCAATATTCCAAATCAGCACATTGGGAAGTTAACACTGCAGGCTTGGTACAAGGTTTTTGTAACAAATGAGGTTTTAAGGCTTTCTTGCCAAGTGAAATGAAGCAAAACTGGCTCAGCTGAACACTTGAAGGCAGTTTTTGTACTGAAACTGAAAAAGTTTGGGATTATTCTGCTGTTTCAGGTGTGGGCTGTAGGATCAGGGGGTGTTTTACCAAAATTCAAATASCCAGTAGCACTTGTTAGTTCTGGATACTTTTCCTAACAAACAGTGATGCACTGTGGACTTGCATTCCCCATAGCTTCTGTGAATGGTTCCTAAATGAGATTTAATKTAATTAATTAATTTTTAAATGCTTAGATGCTTAAAACCTTTAAAATGTGACTTAATTTTTTCATAATTAGAGATAATTCCAGCAATAGCCTTGAGTTTCTAAAAGGTATTTTTGTGCTGTTAAATGAGATGGTGGAGATTAACATCAAATTTGTTGTTACTCATACAGAACCAGAAAGAAGAATATTTTAGTCTTTTTTTTCTTAGTTGGATTTTTTCTTGATGTTCGGAGGTTATATATGTAAATTACTTGATGTTAGTAGGTTATATATATATATAATTTTTTTTAAATCCTCTAAATTTTTATTTTAAGGAATAGGGAGATCATTTACAGGTTGCTAAAATTGAACTGAAATTCTTTCTAATAAGGTGTTTTCTTAAGAAGAGCACCCAACATGGAAATTTAAACCATTTTWAAGTGCTTTGGGCAGGTAAGAGAAATAAACCCCATTGTCCTGGATTACTTTTGTATTGATTTGATTCTCATGTTAGATCAGAGCTGATTTATTGAAAGCAGCTGCTGCAGGAGTGGCTGAATTTAATGTTTTAATGACAATAAATGTGCTGGATGGCCAATATGTAGCACATTTTAAAGTCCCTACTATAGATTTATGCTCTGAAAAGAGTTTTAAAATGGTAATTTTAATTTGCTCCCCTTTGCAGTCAGTTGTTCTTAAAGTGCTGATAAGAAATACAAAAAGAGTTAAGTTTTAATGTGGATTATGCTGACTTTWATAACCTCTTTTTGATCTTGAAATGCTTCTGTTTTGAATTTGTTCTTTTGGGTGTCAATCTGGATACAATTAGTATTAGTAGTAACATTAGYATTGGTAGTAACATTTTTAAGAAGAGGGTGAGTGGATGGCAAAATCAGCTTCATGAGAATCCATAAAGACTCGAAAAATTGAACAGAAAAATAGTTTTTTATTGAGGTGCATGGGGAACTTGCTTTGATGTTCCATTGCTGTTTTCTTCTTCTGAATCTCAAATAAATTATATTTTCTCTAGTTTACTGGTCACTCAGATCTAACTTTGTTCTCTGTAAAACCAGTCCTAATAGTGACTTTCAATGAAATCAGTTCCCTCAGTTCTCATTCCTGAGGGAAAGCTCACTTGGAGTGGCTTTGGAGCATGGCAAGGTGATGATGAGGCTTAAAAATGCTGAGTATTTAAATAATGAGTGAAAACATTTRCTTAATGAAGCCTCCATAAGGTGATTGCACTGGATTTCCCATTGAAACCYATTGAAAACAAGTCCAGAATAAGAAACTACAGACAAAAAAGTCTCAGTCCTCTTTTCTTCCCTCCCTGAGTGGTGCCAGGATCTGCTCCCTGGGGCTGAGCTGAGCCCTGGAGTTGTGTTTGGAGCTGGCTCTGGAGAGGCTGTGCTGGCCATGGCTGCAGTGCTTCTGTCTGTAAACAGGGTTGTTTCCAGCTCTAGAAATGGGATTTTTCACTTAATCTTCAGATTACAGTCTGGCAAAATGAGGCAGCCTGAGAGGGGACAAAGAAAATCCTTTTCAAGTGACAGCCACTTTAGCTGGAGGTAAAGAGGCAGTTGTGCTGGATTCTTAAATGTAATCAACACTGGTTTCAGAGCATGAGGACACAAATTTTAAAACTCTTCCAGTGGAGACAAGGTTTGGAATTTGATCTCAACAGGACTGGACWGTAGGAATGGAATGGAACAGACCCAGTGAAGTTTGGGGTTATGTAGATGTTTTTGCTTTAGGAAGAGAGTTCTGCAGTCACAAACATGTTAGCATTTTTATGCTGATGGGTATTTACTCACGTGTGCAATGCTGCAGCCTGACATTTATTTAGGTTTAGTGGCTGAAGGAAGGAATTGCTTCCACTCATTTGTGCCACTTCAGCTGTTTGAGGCTGCACAGCCCAGTTGGATTCTTGATTGTGCTGCAGCTCCAAAATGCTTTTCAGACTGGGCTCCTGCATCAGGGCAGACACCACGAGCTGCCAGTGCCATCCTTTAGTGATGCAGCTGATCCCAAAGTGCTTCTGTGGGAGTGTTTCCCAGCAAACAAACCCAATATCCGTCCTGGAGAAGTCCTTGGGAATGCCTGGAGTCCTGCCTGGAGTTCTGGCCAAGTGTGKGAGCAGGATGAACTTGGGAAGTCCTGGTGGGATGAGGTGGGGAAATGGAAATGAAAATGAAAATACAAAAGCCCGGGGTCATGGGCTGTGTGGAGTCAGGACTGAAGCTCRGTGGGACAGTTCTCCATCAATCAGTTGCAGAGTTGGAAGAGGAGGAGTGAGGAAGGTTCCCAGCTCCGTGGAGCAGGGACGTTGAAAGGGTTGAATTTCTCAGCACTGAGTTTTGCCTTTTTCTCCCCACTTATCCTGTTTGCCTGCAGCTCCCAGGTAATCCCTGTGTGTGTTTACACAAGTGTGGGACCTGTCTCTCCTCCTTTGAGCTGCCATCTGGACAAGGGCAGCTGGAGCTTGTCTGGCTGTGCACTGACCATCCAGCTCCTGCCCATGAGCTCAGCACTTGGGAATTTTGCTGGGCCAGCTTGAAGGAAAARCATACAGCTGATGCTTTAAAAATTAAAAAAACCCAACAAAACAAACAACAAAACTGGTTGTAAGTGTGTTTAGGCTGGGCTTTTGGTTGTAACCACAGAAAAAAAAGAGAAGTATAGCGATGGCTAAAGAATTAGAATGTAAATAAGAAGCTTGATCAGCACATGTAGGAGAACTGGGTGGTGTTTTTGCTTGCAATAGCACCGAGTGGGACACGACACCCACAGAGAGATTTGTTGGAGAGCTGACTTGAAGGCAGAATCACACTGGTCCTGTTGTCTTTTAAATAGTTACATAAGGTCCTGTAAGACAGAAAAAGAAGTGGGGGTTGGATATATCATGTGGAGGAAACATCAAATGTGGAGTTGGATGCTTGCCTCTTAGATGTCTTGACTGTGTTTTTGTTTGACTTGGTGTGTGGTTCTGTTTGCTTTGCAGTCAAACTGTTACATTTGCATTGTGCTTGACTGATTTGGGAGGCAAAAGGTAGAATATTTTCTTGTAATTAGCCTGAATTAACTCTTCTGGATGTGTCTTGGGGGGTCAGGAGGGAGTCTGTGGGGAGGAGACTSCTGCTTTGTCTTTATAAATGCAGGTGAAATATTGACGCTGATCCTGCTGAACAGCCCCTGGAAGGTGTGTGAAACAAGCAGTACAGGAGGAGGGCTGGAGAAAATGTCATTTCCTGATCCTCTCTTACAGCCTAACCAGGGAATGAAATTTGAAGACAGCTAAAATTGACAGCTAAAATGAAGCTTTCCCAATGCTTTTTAATGAAGTGATTAATATGTTCAAATTTCCCATCTCCAGGAAGCTGCAGGAATTTCAACTCTCCATTGGAGAAAATTCTAAATGTTTCATAGCTCACAAGTTCTCAGGAAGTTTTGTAGCTCAAAGAAGAACCTCCACASACACCAACCCCAAAAAGGATCATTTTGATCCAAAATCCTTTGGGGTTCACAGCTGGATGTCACTGAGAGGAGCTCCCATATCTGCTGAGCTGCAGGGTTGTGCTGGTTTGGGATTCTCAGATCAGAGAACAGCTCTGACAGGTATCTGAGATCATTCCTGGGAAACTCCCTGGCAGGTCCCAAAATAGAAATGCTGCTGCTTGCCACCACCAGCATGAGACTCACCCCTGAGAAGGATTCATCATTCCTGATCCAGTCTGTGTGTCCTTGGGTGGTTTATTTAGGTGCTTAATTGGTGCCTTCAGTGCTGAAGGGCCTCTTTTTCAGTTTAATAACAGCATTCCAAGACTCTGGGTGGGAATGGTGTCACTCCTGGGTGCACTGGGAGAGATCCCTGGCTCCTTCCTGAGCAGCTGCTTCCCTGAGCTTCATCCAGAGGCAGGAGGAGGTGATCCCTTCTGGATAATCAGGGTGCAAGTTTTAATGCCAAATTAATCAAAGTTTCTTCTTATTATTATTCTTTGTCTTTGGGGTTTTGCACTGGGGAGAGGAGGATAATCCAAACTGGGAACTGGGTATTTCTACCCAGTGCCTGTTGTTGGATTATTCTTAGTTTTTTTAGAGGTGGGGCAGCTGAGAGGCATTTTAAACGATTTTATTCTATTTATTATCAGATGAAGAATGAGACATAAGAGATGTAAAACTCAATGCTATTCTATCAAAAGCCAACCAGTTTCTTGGTTACTGTTTGGCCCTATTCTATCTTTTCCAACATCTGAATCTTGTAGAATTTAAACTTTTCAGTTTAGAGCCCTGTGTTACTGTAYTGGAATATTTCAACCATCTGGAAATCGTGCCAGGAAGGGGACATTGGACCAGCAGTGACTAAGAGCCAGCAGCACCTGAGATGAGTGCAGCCCCAAGGCTGTGCCTCAAACCCAGGCATTTCTGGGATCTTTGGAGCTTTTTCCCCTGCAGAGCTCAGCAGGCAGTGGCTGGGAGGTGTTTGTGCTGTGTGCTGCTCGCACCTCGCAGTGACAGCAGTGGCATGTTTGAACTTGAAAACATCAGCCTGTGTTTTACTGTGTTCCCTTGAAGTCAGGGAGTGTGAAAAATAACACTTAACTCCAAGGCTCTGGAGATTCCCAGAGGATGACAATCTTTATCTCAGGGCTGACAGCTCTTGGTGGCACTTTAATTTCTACCTAAAGAACAGAGATGGCCACTGGGCCTTTTTCTCCTTTTTCTGCCACGTGCTTTGCTCTGAGAGCATTCTGGAAAACTTGGCCACCAGAGATCTGGGGGTTTTCCCACTTCCTGAAATCCAGGCTTAAATAAGATACTTGGAAGTAGAAGGCAGAAAATGGAAGTTCTCTACAAAATCTCATTGCAGCATTATTAATTTCTTCTATCAGTGGCACAAACTGCTGGGAGGGACTGAGGGAACACATTGGAAAAATAATTCCAGCTTTTTTTTTTTTTCCTTCAGCAAGAGCACCATGCAAATAAACCCAAGATATATCTATATATGTAAAATAACATCATCAAGTGGTTAGAGCAGCTGATATATTTTCCATACTGTAAGTCCAGAAGACTCAGAGTAAAAAAATGGTTGTTGGTTTTTTTTGTTACTGACCACCAAGCAAACCAGGGGCTGCAAGGGGTTTTTTAACAATACAGATATTATTCCTCTCACCTTCCYCCTCTTCACTCTCAGTTCTATTCCCTCTTTAAGGTGACATCATCCTCCATAGTTTCCACTCTGCTGTAGAGCCTTTGGCTTGATCATCCTTCAGTTTTCCAGCACTTTATTCTTCTCTCCTTCTTTTTCAGAAGTGTTATCTCAGCTACAGAATTTCATACTTCCATGGCAGGCTCATCCTTACAAATTTTCCATTTTGAAAAGGTGTGAACTGCAAAAAAATTGAAATATTTTCCAAGTATATGATGAGATATCTTAGCAAATACAGATTTCCTGTTGCTCCCCCCACTCCAGTCCTGGAGAAAAATGCAGCTCTTGCTATACAAAACTACACTAAACCTTACCAAGTTTACCCCTGTTCAAGTTGCAAACTCATTTATTTTTAAAGACTATTTTAGAAAAAAGAAAGCAGCTTTCTGGACCATCAGGTTAATCTTTAAATTTGGAATAATCACAGGGCAGGGTGGCAGCAGTGCAGGTGATTTGTTACTTCACTGCCTTGTTTATCTTTTTTGCAGTTCTTGCCTTGCCTGAGTTAATTGCTGCTGTGTTTGGATTTAATGAATGTACTTTGGCTCAGCTCATCTGAAGTACAGTCCTTGTTTGACCTGGGAGCATTGAGAACAGTGATAATAGCACTAATATTAGTCTAAAAATCAACAAAATAAGTTTGGGGACATCGTGGCATGTAAAAGGAGGACAGAATCCTTTCTCTTGGAACTCAGTTTGCTTTATTAGGTTGGAAATAACTTCTTTCTTCTTCCTTTGAGAAACATTCCCCTGGGTGTTATCAGAAAAACCAGAGAATGATAAAACCCTGCTTCCTGCTTGCAGGAACATCAAAGCTGGGCTTTTTTAGTCTATATTTGTAGTCTGTTCTTAGATATATTTGTAGGGCTAGGAAGTGTTTGAGATCACTGTGGAAACAAATAGAATAACACACATGGGCAAGTACTTGAAAGAGGTACCTGTGCAGCAGCTGAAGGTTTTTTGTGTAAGGTGTTAATTCTATTTCTGCTGCATTTTCTGTTCTTTTCTGCTCCTCTAGAACAGCGTGTTACAATTCTGGTGTTTTGGTGAATGGGCCATTCTATCTATAAGTTACTCAGTCCTTGTGGTGCTCTGCTGGTTTATTCTAATAAACTGCTCCATTCCTTGTGTTTCAGTACCTAAAGAGTTCAAATTCATCTCAAATATAACACAATTTAAGTAACCTTTTGTTACAGGCAGAGCTATCTGCCAGACTGAACCTCACCCTTTAGTTCTTTTATATATTGTAAATTTTCTAGGGAATAGCAAAAAAAAAAGTGTCCTTGGCACCATTAAAGTAATCTTTGCAAGCTTTTCATCAATTTTCATGACTTCAGCTTGAAAATGTTGTTACATTTCATAAAGCAGTGAGAGATCACAGATTCAGTTCCCTTTGCCCTTTGTGTCTTTCCGTGGTGTCACCAACTAATCACGCAGCAAAAGCAGGGTTTGGAATGAGGGTAGGACGTGGGAAGTGTTGAAGTCTTCCCTGGAAAGGGAGGGACGTGATCATTATCACATCTCAGATGAAGTATCAGGAAACCATTCCTGCAGCACAGACCCTGGGCTTGTGTTGCTCAGTGTTAGGTTTGGTGGATAAAGCTGGGTGATGAACTCCCAGGAGTTTCTGTGCTTTTTTTTGGTGATACCTGTAAGACACAATTCCCATTCCATCCAGCACCTTTTCCCAGTGATCCTTCCTGAGTTAAGGCCATGTTAGTCCTTAGGAGCTGTGCACTGTTGGCCCYCTTTTAATTAAAAAACTGGTAGATTTTTTTCAGTCATTCAGTCTCTGTTTGGGAAATGGCAGCCGGTGCTTCCAGCTCCTCCTGGGGTGAGCTTTTCCAGGCTGCACTTGAACTGTCTGATGGAATTGCTCCCAGTTCTGCTGTTTCCTGTATTAAGAGTGGTTCAGAAGTTCAGATGTTGGTTTTGTTCCCCRAGTGCAGCTGTGGTGGATGGACAGGAGTGTGAGGGAKAGCAGCACTGGGAAGGGAATACASAGATATCCAGCGGGATCTGGCTTAATGTGCCCAAACTAAACTCCATTCTGTATCTAATGCCCTTTGCTTTCCCAATGTGTTTTCCCCCCAAGCTTTCAGACCTCATCATRTTCCACCCACTGCTGGAGTTTGGCTTCTTTCAGCAGCACCATTTTGCTTTTTGAGATTCAGGAGTTGGTTTCTGAGGACCTGGCAATTCCCTGTGCGCTCAGAATGGATACAACAGTTCCATTAGAGACCTGCTCTTCCTAATAAGTTCACTTTATTGAAAATGCCAGCTGCCCTTGTCCCCTGGGAGCTCCATCCCTRTGGAGGGGGTGGCAGAGCTGCTTGGAAGCAGATGGGCTCAGGGCTGCCTTCTTTGTGTGGTTCCCCTTCTCCTCTTGCCTTTCTTCCACCACATTCCTGCTTTTCTGCTTTGAAGGGTTAATCCAGGGTTGTCCTGCTCTACCCAAGCCTGGGTTAGTCTGGCCAGGCCCATTGCAGGTGCCTGCTCAGGTGAGAAGCCCCAACCAGATCCAAGGTCATTAAACCAACAGTGACTGCTGCCAGTCACTGACTGGAGCATTAATGGATTAAAAAATAGATGGATCAGAAAACCTGACTAGAAAGAAGAYAGGAACAAAGAGAATATTTATGCAAAGTTAGTTTTACTGCAGTTGCTGAATTTTATAAATTTCAGCTTGTCTGTGGTCCTTCAAAGCTGGGCTTGGCAGCAGGAGAAAAGCAATGGCACGTGTGAGAGAAATCCAGGACTTCTGCTTTATTGCACTGACAGAACCAAATTGTTCAATCTGTTGCCTCATCTGTTTCTTGCCATAGCTGAGAGCTGTAAAGGTCAGGCCGTGGCAGCACAAGGAATTTAATGGTTCCCAGGCTGCCCCTCACAGCGTTCCCAGCTGGCTCCTGCCCCTCTCCCATTGATCCTCCAGCTCCTGCCTATTTTGGGAACACGGGCAGAGCAAGGTGGGATGCTCAGGATGGGCAGTGCTGGGCTCAGCTCTGGCTTCCTGTGCTGCTCTCCCAAGGCTCACGTGGGAATAATCCTTATTCTCCTCAGGAATGGCTTCAGGGTCACATTTATTGTGGATAAAGGAGGTAGTGAGTGATGCAAATAAATACGTCAAAAACTGCTGTGGGAAACCTTTGCTCTTCCAGTCTGGTCTTCAGCGTGCTGGGCAATGGAATGTCTTAAAAATTCTGAATGTGCAGATAAATACAGGCAAAGTGCTTTGGCATCCTCCTGAGCCTTCCTCAGTGGATCCTCTGGTTCTCCAGCTCCTCCATCTCCATTTTCCCATGGTTTTAATACATGTTAAATGGTGGAGCTCCCATGGAGATTAATGGCACACTCTGGGCAGTGTCTGGCAAGAGAAAGAACTGCCTTTATTTCTGTTTTTACTCCCTTCCTGCCTTCTGTTAACAGTCTTGCTTCCCAACAACCCTTCACCTTTGCAGGAGCCAGGCTGGTGCTTCACATCCCATTAACTCTGAGGGGATCTCCACCAGAATCCCAGAAAGTTCCTAGATGTTCCCTWAATAGTCTTGAAGGTCCTTTCCAGCCCACACCATTCTGGGATYCTGTAACACTTGCCCCTAAACACTTCTTGGCTTTTKGGGGGTTTCTGAGATGAACTCCCTGCTCTTTTGGTTCCTGTAACAAGATAAGAAGCACAAATGCCTTTTGGTGAATTTTCCTGGCTAAAGCTCCTGGTTTGGCGAATATTTTAATTAAATCTTCCCTGCTCAGCATTCTAAATTTTCTCTGCTATTGCTATTCATGGAGAAGTATTGCCATGACTTGTTCTTCATTTCTGCAAATCTTGCTAAGTTATGCAAGTCACTGTTTGACTTCACAGAAGATCTTTGTTTTATGTTTCARCACTTGGAATGCTGCTGAACTTTCCGTGTTTTCTCTCTTTATTAAAGGGGGGAGAGAGGGCACATTGGTACGTGCAGTAAATGATATTTTTATACAACCTGCATTTCTTCATGTGCCTGATCCTGCAGAATTCCATTGAATTGTGCTTCCCATCCCTCCAGGTGCCATCCTGGGCAGATCAGARACACAGGAGTGCATCTACTACAACGCTAACTGGGAGAAGGACAAAACCAACCGCAGTGGGATCGAGCCCTGCTATGGTGATAAAGATAAAAGGAGACACTGCTTTGCCACATGGAAGAATATTTCTGGATCAATTGAAATCGTGAAGCAAGGCTGCTGGCTGGATGACATCAATTGTTATGACAGGTGAGTTTTCCTAGGAATTTTTGCAACTGATTTGTCACTGTAAACTCTTTTGCCTCTCCATAATTTCTGCATCGTCTCCTCCACAACCTGTGACTTTGGGAATAATTATGTTATTTTCAGATGCTCACTTGTATTTAGGGACCAAATTCCATGTGAGTACATTGTCTTGTTTGCAGAATTAAATGTTTTACCTTCTTGAATGAACCCAGGTATTTTATTTATTCTTTTTTAGTCCATTAATAATAGATTCTGTAGTGCCTTGTTATTGCCAAACAGTGCAAATAAAATTATTGCAACCAGGATGCAAAATTCTCTCATTGATTTTTCCAAAGTCTTTAGAGTTGGAAAGTCAGCATTTTGTGTCTGCAATTTACCAGATCATGGAAGTATTTTGGCAGTTTATTAATAAGCTCAATGGCAGCTCTAAGAATATTCTAAATTTCCAGTTATTTTGTTGATAACAGATGGTCCAGAAAGAACCCACAAGCAGTAACAGCAGGACTTGGGGTTTGTTAGATGCTGACTGAATAAAGGTCATGACTCTCTTAAGCAATGGTGTTGCAGTTTTTTAAATACTCTGCTGGGTTTTATTGGCCCAAAACATTTATTATTTGGGAAGGCAGAGAATTAAGAAATAGATCCACAGTGGATCATCATTAAAATGTATTGAGGAATTATTTCAGCAATTTTTACAAAAGTCTTCCTTTGTATTTCTTTAAAGTTGAATTTGTAGGAGAAAGCCTTGCATTCCTTTCTCCCAAATCAAGTTGTCCCCCAGCCCAGGCTGTTTTCTGCTTTAATGGCAGTTTAAAACTCAGTCCCACAATCTAAAAAAAATTCCTAAAATCATGAGATTAAATTCTCCCTTGAGCAAAGAGAAGAAGTTGGAAGAAGAAATGAAAGGCAGGAAGGAGCTGGAAACTGAGTAAGTCCTCATTAAGTGACTTGTGCTAATCACAGGCAGTGCTGTGTTYGTCCAGAGCAGCCCAAATCTTATCTCTGCAGCGTGGGGTGCTCTGGGAGCTGTGGGGGTGACTCCAAACAGCAGCAGATTCAGGACATCAAAGAGAAAATGTTCCCTGGAAGTCACAGGACAGGGTGACAGCCAGAGCTGGCTCTAGGGRATAACCCCAGGTTTTGAAGATGAGCCCAAAACCTCCTTGACAATCTTCAGCTGTGTTTAAAATCCTGCAATATTCCTTCAGGYTTTTCCAGTTCTGCTCTCAGGTTGGCTCCTGGTTGCTGCTTTTTCTTTCCTGATGGGAATGGCTTCAGCTTATTTGTTAGCAGAATATTAATGAAAAAGCCATTCCTGCAGTTAATTCAGGGTATAAAATAAGCCCTGTCCCTGAGCATAATGTAGGCAGAGGAGATTGTAGAAACTTCATCATTTCTTTCTACAAATAAAATAAAATAAAATCTAAAAATTCTCCTTCTCACTTATCTCCAGCCTTSTTTGATCCCTCACTTGCCCTGTTTAAATCTGGCTTGTGAACTGCTCCTCAGTCTGTTTGTGGTTTTCTTTAACTTTGCCTTAAAAATGCCAAAGATGTGTTTCTGCTTTAATAAAATTTCATTGTAATATAAAATATCAAAATTTAATTTATCTCATTAGGTTTAGCTATTACTTTGGTCACGGTCAATTTAACAAAGTTCACCTTGGAAAYTTAAAAGATGGGCACATTTTTATTTTTTTTTTTACCAAAGACAACCCAGCTCGAGATGAATGAACTTTTCCCCCTTTTCTCTTGCAGGAATGATTGCATAGAGAAGAAGGACAGCCCTGAGGTGTTTTTCTGTTGCTGTGAGGGCAACATGTGCAACGAGCGCTTCTTCTACTTCCCCGAGATGGAGGTCACGCAGCGTAAGTTCCTCCTGACAGCAACGTTCCACATCCTGCTTTTTCAGCAGCTCACACTTTCCCCAAAGTGCTGCCTTTCCTGCCACTGCGTTCTGGGAGAGCTCTGGGCTCTCATTTATTCCGCTTGGAAAGGTGCTTTCCTGTAAAATCAATAAAAGGTGCTTCAGCTCTTTCCAAGGGTGGGGAGGAAGGATGATCTGAAATAATTGCCTGGTTTAAGATATAGAAGTTACTGTCAAATCTTAACCTTAATTAGGGGGTTAAGCTCCTTTAAGGGTGTAAATTTTTGGGCCAAAAGCTTTCTTATCCCTGTATCCCTGTGCCAGCCTAGGGATGCTCCTTTTCTTCAAAAAAGAAGAAAAGGAACAGAAAAGGTTCCTTYTCTTTCTTCTCTTTATCCCAGCTGGACCTTTTGAATTTCTCTGTAAATGGACACARTAACCTCTAAAAAGGGGAGAAAATAATTTCCTCCCAGATCACAGGATCCTTGTGGGTTCTTCCACTCAGCATATYCTGGGGTTCTGAAAGACAATCAAATTAGCCAGACTTAACAAATAATTATTTTTKAAAACAACAGCTATAAGGTGATTTGGTTTTTCTTGTCTATCTTCTTCCAGTCAGGAATCTGCTGGAAAACCAAGTGATGTTAATAACTGAGCTGAAACCAGCAAATGTCTCATGTACCAAATAGCCAGAGGAAGTTGTTTATGAAATGAAAGAACATTTTCTGCAAGATTAAAATAGCCTTTGTTGACCCAGGAGATGTGGTTGTCATTTTTGTCAGTGATGCTGCTAAGGCAATAATTGACGTCCCTCCCTCTCCTGAGCCCTCTCTTGCCCCAGGGGGCTGTGGCTGCCTTGGAAGCAGCTCCTGCTCCTGCAGAGCCTTTTCTGGGGTCATGTGGAAATGTCTTCACCTGGAGAACTCCTCCTTGCAGCCAGGCACAGAAGTGCTGGAGGTTGTTGCCAGGTCTCTGTATTGATTGGTTTTAGTTCATTAGGTGATGGATTCTTTAAATCCCTGGGAGTACAACCACCCCCTGTAGGCTGGTGGGGGCTGGAGGCCCAGAATTCCACCAGGATCTGAGCTATTCCCCTGCTTTCCAGAGTGCTGCCTTTTAACCAGGTGTTAGTTTGTGCTGGCTAATCAGGTACTGGGAGCCTGCTGTGATGGTGGCAGCAGCTGTTAGAAAATCAGGCTGCTGCACATTTCAAACACTGCCTGGTTTTGTTCCTTAAAAGCTGTGTGTGTCTTTTTTCTTTTCCCTTCAGCAACTTCCAATCCTGTTACACCGAAGCCACCTCTGTTCAACACCTTGCTCTACTCCTTGGTGCCTATCATGGGGATTGCAGTGATCGTGCTCTTCTCCTTCTGGATGTACAGACACCACAAGCTGGCCTATCCTCCCGTGCTTGTTCCCACCCAGGTGAGCCCCTGCTGCWGGATTTGGGGTTTTTTAAAGGGCCAAACCATTCCTGAAGGGGATCTGTCTGATGGCTGGTYTCTCTGTTCCCCTCCTGATTTCCAGGTCCTAACGCTTGCTCTCCCCTAAAGCAGAGAATTAAGCTTTACTTAAACAGCCTTATTAATTATTCTTTGATGAATAGATGAGCAACTACTTCATGTTTTTATGCATCTCTTTGTTTGGGAGGAGAAAAACTGAATACACAGTGAAGGCATGGTGAGGGCTGAGCTGTAATGCTTAGCTGGAAACCAAAAAAGAGTTCCCAGTTCATCTTGGCCATTTGAGGGGTTCAGAAAATAGCAGCTAAGAGAGAATGAGCTGTTTTTAAGGAAAGCTAGAACTGGGATACAGGTGTAGGGAATGTTAAGAAAATCTCCATGGCTCAGCTCATGCATTGTGATTCTTGTCATATTTTTCCTCTTGTTTATGTATTTTYTGTTTTGTCTTGAAACGTTTCAGTTTTAGGGGTGTTTGTGTTTTATGTCAGAAGGATGAGGTTGTGGGCTCCACACCTGAGTGTAACCTGGCCATTGTGCACCCAGACAGACCTGCTGGGGCTCTGTGTGTGGARTTCCTGCTGTTGGGAGGCTCCAGCTGATCCTGGAGCTGGAATTTGTGCTACCACTGGAACTCCTCTTCCTTCAGTTACGTCTGGAGATCCAGCTGAGATTAGGAGGCTTTTATGGAAAGAGTTAAAGCAGGAAATTCTAGAGAAAATGTGGTTGTGGAAATGAAAAGTGATTTGGATTTTTGCAGTAGRATTAATTTGAGCTTCCAACTCAATGCAGTGACAAGAATACACAGCCTGTCCTACAGTGATGTTATTTATGATTAAAATGAAAACTCTTGTTATTTTGGGTAGGGTTACCAAGGATTGATCTCTGTGTGCTCCAGCTCCTGGGATGTTTCCAGTGCTGCTGCTTGACAGGAGGCTGCTGCAGGAAGCAGCATTGCCTGGGGTTGATAGCTCAAGTGTTTTGGTTTCAGTTTCTCAGTAATAGATAAGAGGAATTTGGGGAGAGGCAGTGGCCATATGTTGTTGCCAAATGAAAAGAACATAATTTAGAGGAAAAAAGTCTGTTTGCTGTCCTTGCAGAGAGGATTGCAGCTCCTCAGACTCCCTGCAATCTGTCAGCATAATTAGTTCATCCAGCTCCCATTTTATGGATTTGGGACTTTACATCAAYCCAGTGGTCTTTGCTGGGAGATCAGATTCATAACTGCTAATTGTGGGGATAATTCCAGTGTGGGATTGACTTCCTGAAGAAATTAAGTCGTGGATAAAGCCATGGAAAAGCAAGTGAATGTTAAATGCGTGTGAGGTATCAAGAACTTGAATTCTGATTCTCTCTCCTTTTGCTGCAGTTTTTTCCTTGCATGGAYTGTGTTTGGGGCAGGATTGACACCTAAATTTTTAATAAATAGGATAATCAGCTGTTGTGTTTATGCTCAGATTGTATCTTTGGGATAAATGTACCTTGGTGCTTGTGGGGGAGCAACATTTTCCTGTCTTGTGGTGAACAGGCATTAAGGCTCATGTGGAAAGTCAGGAAAAGCCACTTGTGCCTGAAAAACTACCCAGAATTATTATGCAAATCCAATGTATAAACACTCTCCCTTATGCAGCAGAGCAGTGGTTCCCACTTGAAATTTAATTACAGCTGGTTGGAACAGGAGACAGGGGAAGCAGGAAGGGAGGGAAAGTATTGGGAACTTTATAACCACGAATAAACTCTGAAATATTTGTGCAATTAATCTGTTAATAGTATATTTAATAATTGGGGCATGAGTGGAGTTTCAGGCAAATGGATTTGGTTTAATTCTTTATGTAGCAGTGGTAGAATGGACAGGTCAGATGTACAGCAGGAAAAAGAGATTGCTCCATGTGAGATCCACATGAAAGTTATCCCTTTTTCCTTGCTTTATTCCCAGAATACTGAGCTGGTACCAAACTTCCAGGAAAAAATGAAAGGATGGATGAGGAGTAAGCAAAAGATAAAACTGAAGAAAAGTAAGCAAAAGATAAAGATGAAGAATGAGAAATGGTGAAAGAATTTGGTGATAAGTAAAAGATTAGAGAGCAAAGGGAAAGAATAGGTTGGAATATTTAAAAAGGGGAAAAAAAAAGGAAATACACTGTAAGAAATGTTTGAACCTGTAAAGAGACATAAAGGACAATTAGTCTTGGCTTGTTTGTGCTGCTCACTGTGCCTCAGTGCTGTGTGGGGAAGTATCCAGTGAAAGCTGTCAAATTCCATCAAATCTGTCACTTTCTGTGCTCTGCAGTGAGTTATTAACAAATCCGTGTTTGCTGAATGCATCTGTGTGTATGGAAAACACTTAGGAACTGTTCTGTCTCCTTATTTCTATTTGCTTTAGCAAACATAAATCCATCATCTGATAAAATTCACCCAAAAAATCAGATTGCTGTTTTAAATCTTTGAATGTGTGCATTTTCCTGCAGATGGAGGTGCTGGGACCTGGTTCCTCTTCCCTGGGGGATGGAGTTAGGTGTGATCCAGGTTCCTCCCCAGACATTCCCAATGAGTCTGGGGTGAGGCTGGCAGGGAGCTGCCCTGTTGTGCTCCCTGGCTCGTGGCAAGCCAGAGCTGCCAGTGCAGGGTCCAAGGGGCTGTTGCCMCCCTGCAGCTGGTGGGTGCCACTGTCACCTTGCCCTGGGCTTTGGCAGCTCCCCCGTGTCCCAGCCCCTGAGCAGGGAGTCACTCACCTCCTGAGCTGCCCTGGGTGCCCAGCTCGGCACGGTTTCACTGCATTGCTGCTGCTCTTTGGGCTTTGGGTTGGTTTTCAAGTAATAATTGTGTTGAGAGGCTTGAGAAGAGCCTTTGCAATTCACTTCTTGTCTTGGAGACCTGTTTTGGGGATTTCTTCTGAAATGGTTGAACTCTCTGGGCTCAAAGATGCATCAGGGTTTGAATTTCTGACCACAGGAATTCCTAAATCTACCTGAGGCACTTGAAATTCCTGGGATGATCTTTCCACCCAGTTTCCTGCTGAAGAATGAAGAACTAAATCAGGTGTTTGGGTTTTTCCCATTTTGATCTTCCAAAATCCACATTTTTTTTCCTTGCTGTTGTTACAGATATTTTAGTAGAAACATGTCAACACAGGAAAAACACAAGGGAGAAGTGTTTGGTTTTTTTTTTTAAGGTTTGAATCCAAACCTGGGAAGATTAATGGCTAATTGAAAAACACACAGAGGGGGAAGCCAGGTGCTTATAGAAAATGGGAAAAGAGATTGGAAAGTTGCTGCAAATCAGGACCCCTGAATGTGCAGTGGSTGAGGAGCTTGAAACTGGATCCTTYCTTTTTCTTAATAGAATCCATGGGCTGCTACAAGTTAAAATCTATAATAGAGGGAAAAAATTGTGTGAAAACACCCAAAGGCCAAGTGCAGCTTTTACAGATCAGAAAATGGTTGTGGGTAGCCCAAATTTTGGGAAAAAACCCACACTGCTTAGAGTTTTATTGGTCTAATTGGTTCCAAATATTGTAATAGACCCATTAGAGTTGGTTTTCAGGCAGCATAAACAGCAGTGAGTGTGTTTATGCACATTTGTGTGGGTGACAGGGGTTCTGAGGGGGGCTAACTGCTGCCAGTTTTTGTTTATCAGATTTGCATTCCTTSTGTAGCCTGATTCCCTTTAACTGCTGCCTCTTGGATTTCTGCTGGGAGCCTGAGGTGATGCTCTGTGGGCTGCAGGGGAGGACACTGGTTTATAATCCAGAGGTGTTAATGAGCATCAGTACATCCCTGTAAACTTTCCATGTGTGTGGAATTTATCAGAGTYTGGGGGAAGCTGATCCCTCGGGGGAGGAGTGAGAGGTTTGGGACAGGGTTCATTCCTCAGAGCTTCATTTTTGCAGTTTCTCATTATGGTCAGAGCACAGAGGTTGAATTCATACATATTTCTGCTTATTGCTGAGTAATTTCCATAATTCTCCAGAGCTGGAGAACTTTAATAGTGAATAGGCCTGGGAAAAAAAGGAGAAAAGGAGACTTTCAGCCCCTTGGGGTGGGTTTTGCTCCACTCTGGAGCTGCCCTGATGATGGTGGAGGAGATTCTGGTGGATCCCTGTGCTCTGAGTTCTGTCACAGGTTTCTGGAATGAATCCTCCTGGATTWATTCTTGGTATTAATCTGGTGTGAATTATTTGGAGAAAGGGAAGTGTGTGCTCAGCACTCTCCAGGCACAGGGAAAGGCTCCTGTTGCAGGATCCATGTGCTGATGATCCATGCTCTGGAGCATCCTGTGGGTGTGAAGGCACAGGGGGAGAGGGGGATGGCAGCTGGAGACTGGGGCTTGAATTCCCTCTCTTCCAACATCCATCCCATTATGAAGGACTAAGAAGAGGCTCAGGTGAAAGAGTCACAGAATTCTGGAATAGTTTGGGTTGGATGGAAACTCAAAGCTCATCCCGTCCATGGGCRGAGACACCTTCCTCTACCTCAGGGACACTTCCACTACCCCGGGCTGCTCCAAGGCTCATCCAGGCTGGCCTGGGACACTCCCAGGGATGCAGGGGCAGCCCCAGCTTCTCTGGGAATGCTGTGCCAGGGCCTCCAGTCCAGAGTGCAGGAGGAGGAAGGGAGGCATCTGCACTGAGGTAGTTCAGGAAAAGGGATGGAAGCAGCGCAAACAGGGAGTCACTGAAATCCTGGGACGTGGCTTTAGCCTGGATTTCGTTCCACACTGTGAGCTCCTCCTGGGCTTGTTTTGACGGAATCTCCAATATTGGGGTTTATCAGTATCTGCTGGGTGCAGAGTGTTGGAGTTCCCCTCTCTGGGGATGTATTGATCAGCTTCGGTGCTGGAGCCCAGGTYTGAGGTGCCATTGATTGTTCAGGCTCGGTTCTGTTCATTGATCAGTTTGGTTCTGTTCATTGATCAGGTTTGGTTCGGTTCATTGATCAGGCTTGGTTCCATTAATTGATCAGATCCAAGGTTCCGTTCACTGATCAGGCCCGGTGCCGTTCACTGATCGGGCTTGGTTCCATTCATTGATCAGGTTTGGTTCCGTTCACTGATCAGGCCCGGTTCCGTTCATTGATCAGTTCGGTTCTGTTCATTGATCAGTTCGGTTCTGTTCATTGATCAGGCCCGGTGCCGTGCATTGATCAGTTCGGTTCCTTGCATGGATCAGGTTCGGCTCCAGCCGGCATTGGGGGTTCCGTGCCCCGGCCGGGATTTCCCTGGTGCGGCGCTGCCCCCTGGCGGGCAGCGGCAGCGCTGCAGGGAACGGGCTCTCATCCCGGCCTCTGGAATTTCACCTKTGGAAGTTCCACGTGTCTCCGTGCTGGTTGCAGTAACACGGCTCTACACCTGCAGTGGACATTTCTCTATGTAATTAGAAAATAATTCTGTTCATTTTTTGTAGAATAATCTTGTTTTCCTCGTTTTCCTTTACTAACAACAYTGGATTTCTTTGTTGTTTTAAATGATGTGTTTCTGTGTGGGAAAGTTTGGCTGTCCCCGTGAATATTCCTGTCATTAACTCTCAAATAATTGACTTTGTCTCCTCTAAGCTGTTTTTGCATCCCATTCTGGTGTAAATAGTAATTTCTCTTGCCTGTGTTTTTTCCCTCCCTGCAAGCACGCCTTTCATATAATGATTGAGGTAAGAGGATGTTTGTTCCTGGCTCTGGGGCTTTCTGGGGATGTGGGAGACGTTGTTTGCTCTGAATTGTGATTTCTCAGTATTTTGGACTAGCCACCTGTCAGCATGTGTGGTTTAAAAATGCAGTTTTAGCCTGTGGTTTGTGGATCTCCTAAAATTCCCTGGAGTTCCTGAGTGGTGGGGTCAGGATGTGCAGTCTGGGATGGATCCTGGMAGCAAAGGGCACATCCCACCCACCTGTGCCCTGTCCTTGGCTCTCCCTTCCCATCTCCCCCCTGTGACAAATCCATTGGAGCTCTGGGGTCCCCATGTGCTGATCTGGGATCTTGTGTGGTGCAGGAAGTCCCAAAAATGGGTCATCTGGAGAAAAATAAAAGTACTTCTTCACCACTCAGTCTCTTCATTTTTCCCACTGACCACAAGATATTTATATTTATTACTTCAAGTCACTGGGATCCCTTAATTTACAAATTGGGTCATTCCTGCTCAGCTTTTCAATGGAATATGGAAAACATTGAGATTTGAGGTGTAATAAAAATGCTCAATTCTTGTCATCATTAAAGTTCTCTAATTAATACCTGAAATGCCTTGGAAATACAGTTTAGAAGAAAATCTGATGGTTTCAGTGTATTAAAAATGTGAATATTTGAATATTTTCCTGGCTATGCCTCTGTAAAGAGTTGCCAGAGTTGCTTGGATCTCTGTCCATGTTTGGCCTCCTTGTCCCAGGCAGGGGTGCAGGTCCTGCCTCCAGGGAGCTGCTGTCCATGGATTTGGGTTCCACAATGSCTCAGCTGCTCTCTGATCTCCAGACCCATTTTTGAGGGCACCTMAGGAACCCCATTCCTGGAAGTCACCCTTCCTTAAGGGATATTGTCCCTATGACTCAGTCCAAGGGGAGGGGCAGGAGAAGGGAATTGGGCCCTGGATTTTGGGACAGCTGGGAAATTTGGGAGCCCAGTTTATCCCCCTGCCATCCCTGCTGGCACTGTGGCCTTGGCACCACRGAGATCAGCCCCAAAACCTCACAGGAATAATGGGGAACATTTCTGGAACATTAAACAGTTCTCCTTGGAGCAGAGTGAGTTGGAATTGTTGCCAGGGAATGTTTCTGTGTAAAATCACTCCCTGGAGCTGCAGAGTCTGGAGTTAGATTTTTAACCAAGGTGCTCAGAAAAAAAATCAGAGGGGGAAAAAAAAGGAAAACTTCTCTTTCCAGTTGTGTTAAGAGTAGGAATTGTGCTTCCCACGTGGAAAGGCAGTGGCAGGTGCTGGGAATGTGGTGAGGAGAGCCAGGGGTTTCCAGGAAATGGGGAATTTGGTGTATGGGAAGTGTTGTGGGCTAATGGGGAATTAGCAAAGCCCCAGGTTTGCCTGCCACTTTCACTTCCAGCTCTTGGCAGAGATGCTGGAACTGGGTTCAGCAAATCTTGGAGGTGTTTGGTTTTCCTGGTGGTTGGGGAAGAATTCAGGCACCAAGTGCTTCCAAATCCCAGCAGTTTACTGGGAGGAGGCCGTGGGAAGGAAGGGGAATCCAAGCCACCAGAGCAAAGGGGGATTTGGGATTATTTCCCACAAACTCCTCTGCTTCAGACAAGGCAGGAGGTTCTGAGCCTGAACAGTTCATTAAATCAGGGTTGCCTTTGGGGGATAAATTTGAGCATCTCGTTCCCACTTCCTCTTCTAACGACAACAAACTGGATTTACAAATATTTATGTAGTACAGTTTGTATTTTACAAATTGAGGGCACTGCTTTCCCTGGTGCCTGGAATATTCCAAGAGGGCTCTGGCACGGAATGAAAGGCACCAGGGGAGGGCAATCTTTGCTCTCARACTTGGTTTTCTGTGCTGCAAATGTTGATGTCACAACTCCAAGCGCCTGTCGCTGTCACACTGACAAAAGGATTTCCTCCTTTTTGGGGACAGGGCTGCAGCGTGCCTCTCATTTGCATTTCAAATGCTATTTATTCCTTGTCTAGTTATTAATTTGTGCAGTGAGGTTACTCTGCTCTGAATCTTTGTCTGGAACTTGTTCTTTTTAATTTATTTGTTGTTGTATAAGAAAGCAGAGAGGGGATGCTGATTCCTGCACTGACAYTACTCAGGACTTGCATTCTCAGCACTTGTCTCCATTCTCCCCATRGCAAAGGGCTCTTAACCCCACAGTTGGTCACAAAATGTGTCTTTAACCTGCCCAGGATTTTATGGTTTTGATGGAAGTGCTCAAACATTTAACTCTTTATTGAGCACTCTCCTCTCTCTTATAGAAGCAGCTCCTCTGGTGGTTTTCATTCTCTTGGAAACTGCTTTTCTCTTTGGGGAAAACAGAGGAAAAAGGGGGTGTTTTGGAGGGTTTTTGAAAACTTTGGGGGTGGTTGTTGGGGTTTTTATAGTTGGGCAAGCTAATCCCACCTGGAGGGAAAGGGCCAGCCCAGAAGGAAGCAGAGCTTTGGCAATCAAATTGAGAATCTGCTTGTTCTGTTCAGATGATGTGACACAGGAAAGCAGAAAATCCAGAGTATGCACTAAACTGTCCCTCCCCTTGATGGTGCCAGGCTGTAGTGTGGGAAATGGGAATGGGGATCTGGGCTTATGGGTCCATGGAGTGCCCTGTGGGAGCTCTGGCTCACCTCCAGCTGTGCAAACCCTGCAGGGCAGGACCAGATCCCCTCTGCAGTGGCATTCCAGGATTTCAGGAGCTCACTGGCGAGGCTGGGAGCAGGGAAATGGGGCAGGAGGGGCTGACCCCAGGTGTGCATCTGCAGGGTTCAGAGGTCCCACACTCAGATAAACACAGAAACCTTCAGTGCACCCAAGGGGCTCACTGCAATTCCAGCTCTTAAAAACATAACAAGTAAAGCTTGATTATCTTTGTTCCTTAATTCTGCTGTGCTTTCCCACCTGGTTACAATATTCCTTAATTTTTGCTGAGCTTTCTTCCCACCTGATTAAACTCATCCTTAATTTCTGCTGTGCTTTGCCACCTGCTTCCATTATTCCCTAATTTCTGCTGTGCTATCCTAAGTAATCACATTATTCCTTAATTTCTGCCTTGCTTTCCCACCTGCTTCCATTATTCCCTAATTTCTGCTGTGCTTTGCCACCTGATTCCATTATTCCTTAATTTCTGCCTGGCTTTGCCACCTGGTCACATTATTCCTTAATTTCTGCCTTGCTTTCCCACCTGCTTCCGTTATTCCCTAATTTCTGCTGTGCTTTGCCACCTGATTCCATTATTCCTTAATTTCTGCTGTGCTTTCCCACCTGATTCCACAATTCCCTAATTTCTGCTGTCCTTCCCTGCTGCTCAGGTGGTTCCCTGGTTCCTGCTGTGCTGTCCCACCTGTTATCCAGCTGTGTCCCATCCCTGTGTCCCATCCTGTGCAGCAGGGCTGGCCTTTGTCCCTGGKTGTTTGGGATTTGCTGCAGTGGGGTTTGGCTGGGTGATCCCAGGCTCTCCCCATTTACAATCCTCCATGTGTAGTGCTCTCAGGGGTGATGTGAATGAATGTCATTAATGAAAGCAGCATTAATTAATGGTCTCTCCTGATTGCAGGATCCTGGGCCTCCCCCCCCATCTCCCCTGATGGGTCTGAAGCCRCTGCAGCTCCTGGAGATCAAGGCCAGGGGGAGATTTGGGTGTGTGTGGAAAGCTCAGCTGCTCAATGAATACGTTGCAGTCAAAATATTCCCCATCCAGGTGAGCAGAACTCTTGGTTTATCCTCACATTAAAGCAGCTTTTCTTGGCCCAATAATTCTGTAAATCCAAGTGGGAATGGCATTGAGGTGTAAAAGATACAGGAAGAGTTTAGTGATTTAAAATAAGTATTTTGCTGAAGTGAACACATTACTGAAACATAAACCCTGTGAAATGTGGGTTTCTAATCATAAAAATATTCAGCATCCGTAGTTTTAAGCAGCTCTAACCCACCTCTTGACCAGTTAATAATCAAATTAGATTGTGCTTAGAAGGAATGCCCTGAAATGCAGACCCTGGAGTGATTGTTCCAATTAACCATGCCTCAATTAAGTGCCACAACACTCATTGCCCAGCGAGTGCCCTCGCAAAGCCGTGGCTCGCATTAAATGGATTGAAGAATTTGGAGAGCACAGAGTGGTGCTGGATGCTGATCCTGGGATGGGTTCTGCATTGATTAAAGCACCCCCTGCTGCTGGAGGTGCAGGGATTTGTTCCCTCACACTGATCAGGGGCTGCCTTGCAGAACCAACACTGCAGGCTCTCATTATTTCACAAGAAACTCCATGGATTATCTGGCAGAGCATTCCCAAACTCTGGTAGATGTCAGAATTCAGGACATCCCTCTGGCTGTCCTGGATTGTGGGGCTCAGAGACCCTGGCACAGACCCCAAGATGCCTGTGATTTGGATTRTGACCCATGGAAAAAATTACCTTCTGTGAGGATCTGCAAGCCATGAAATTCTAAGTAGAATAATAATTAATATGTCATGGGGTGAAAAATAGATTTTTTTGGGTTTTTAGAATGGGGGCTCAGGAGGCAAGATGGAGGAATCTGGGYGTGTCCAGCCTTTCTCCTTCTTCTTCTTGGCCTCCATCTCCTGCTGTGATGGTGGCACTTTYGGATTGGTTTAGAGTAGAAGCTCACTGTCTAACACAGGTGATGGGTATTGGGCAGTAATTGTAAATATTGTACACGTAGTTTTTAGTATAAAAAGATAACACMRCCCYRGGGCAGGCAGAGTGCCTCTGTCTGTCCTGCTGAGCAGACCTTGGCTGGACAGGAGAAAGAATTTTATAGATAAGRAACAATAAACARCCTTGAGASYGAGAACTGAAGAGCTCTGACTCCTYCTTSRAGYGCCGGGCTGGGAAAAGAGACTTTAACACATCTCAGGGTCGCTGTGGGCAGCCAAGGCCCCGAGAGGTAGCAAACTCCCCAGGGCCAGCCCCTGCTGTGCCATTTTTTGGTGCATGACTGTGCCTTGTGCTCTGTGCTTGCAGGACAAGCAGTCGTGGCAGAACGAGTACGAGATCTACAGCCTGCCCGGGATGAAGCACGACAACATCCTGCAGTTCATCGGCGCCGAGAAGCGCGGCTCCAGCATCGACGTGGACCTGTGGCTCATCACCGCCTTCCACGAGAAGGTGGGGCTGGCCAGGGAGGGACAGCAGCCCCACGCAGGGCACGCACACCTGGGGCTGGGGCTGGGGCTGGGCCAGCACAGCAAGGAAGCTGGAAGCAGCTTTCACTGTGCTGCTGGCCTCTCACTGCTTGTGAATTCGTTGCAGTTGGTTTTCAGGCAGCTGAGAAAGTTGGCATCGGGTTTTACTGACAGAGGAGTTGTTTTAGGAGACAAACAAAAATTGATTCTGCCTTTTTTGGCTTTTTAGAATATGTCTATTTTAACATCCTCAATCTAAACCTGCCTAAAATACATAACCTCCCATCTTGCAGAGATTTTTTGGRAGGTTATTTTTGGTTCACTTTGTTGGTTGATAAGAATAAAAATGAAGTGATACAGATCGATTCTATTGTGACAGCAAAAGGAAGAAACACAAATACAATTAATTGAGAATACATTCAATTTTATGTTGAATGATTTTGATTTCTTTATATTTGTTCAGAGTGTGCGTTGCACTCTGAAAATCTCTTTAGATTTGTTCAGAGTGTGTTTCACTCTGAAACTGTGGTGTTGARTGATTTCATCTTATTCAGAGTATTTCACTCTGAACCTGCTGTTGGTCCATAAGGAAGGACAGCCAAGGATCCTACAGGTGGGAATTGCAGGAATTGCAGGTTTTCCCTGGAGCAGTGAGGCTGAGCTGGSTGTGTGCCTGTTTTGCTGCAGGGGTCCCTGACAGATTTCCTCAAGGCCAACGTGGTGTCGTGGAACGAGCTGTGCCACATTGCCCAGACCATGGCGCGGGGCCTGGCCTACCTGCACGAGGACATCCCGGGGCTCAAGGACGGCCACAAGCCAGCCATCTCCCACAGGTACTGCCCTGGCAATGCAGGGACACGTGGCAGTCCTGCAGGCAGCCCATCACCCCCTCTTGGTCCTGCTGGAATTCCTGCACCTCCCCTCCAAGCACATTTCCCCCCTGTTATTTAAACCAAGTTGCCGTCGCTGCACACTTGGATTGCAACATTCCCATTCCATCTCTGTATCCCACATGCATCATCCACATCATCCATATCCATATCTCCATATATCCCCACATCCCTGTATCCATCATACATTTGTAGTTACTTTAACAAGCACAAAATTACAGTTCCAATTACTGTCTCATTTATTCCCATAAAGGTCTGCAAGGGCACTCCAAGGTTTTATGATTATTATTTTGTTGTTTAACTTATCYGTTTCTTTATCATTTTCTTGCCTTTCATATCATAATGTTCCTTGTTTTATGCTGTTCCTTTTTCCCTAGAGTTTTATCTGTATTTCATGTTCTAGATCTCTAATTTGTGGKTTTTTTTCTTGAACTTGAAAGGGACATCAAAAGCAAGAACGTGCTGCTGAAAAACAACCTCACAGCTTGTATTGCTGATTTCGGTCTAGCTTTAAAGTTTGAGGCTGGAAAGTCTGCAGGAGACACCCATGGACAGGTAAATCCTGAGTTATTTCCAGGAATGGTCCAGCTATTACCYGGATGTGAGTGGGAATCTCCCCTCAGGCTCTTTGCATTCCCCTTTTATCCTGACTGGACAATTTGGACAAGAACTTCTGGAATATTTTATTAATTATTTACTTACTATTCAGAAACTGAGGGATGAAACTTCCAAGATTTAGTCCTAATGTGGGGGATTCTAGTTGTGGGTTTCCCTGGGTCTGGAGTGAAGGCACTTGAGGTATTTCATGTTCAGACTCAAGTGTTTATTATTTCTTATCAGTAAAACAGTCTCACTACTGTGAGTTCAGCAGCTTTTCATTAGAAGGCACAAAAGGGCCAACAGTCTCCTATTACAAGGACTTTATAGACTAAACTCTCCAATTAAGAACTGACACCTGGATTATTTTCCCTTTTAACCCAATAACTGATCCCAAAGAGCCCACAATGGAGGCTTTTCTGCCCAATTACAAAATGCCACCCAAACCCATGAGGAAGAAGGAAGAAGAAGCATGAAGAAGAAACCCAGGACGACACCCTGTGTCCTCCATCTTGCTTCCATCCACAAAACACTAAAAATCCCAAAACCTCAATTTCTCACCCCGTGATCCACCTACACTGCTCTCTATAATCTATTGCACACTTTTGTGGATTCTGGTCTATCTTGAAATCTGGGAAACTTTCTCCATGAACGAGGGTCAAAGTCAGTGCTCCCCTGGGGGTCAGGGCACTCCAGAGCAGATGGAAATTGTTGTTCCATCAGGTTGTTCCATCCTAAGGCAGGAACAACCATGGCCGCGTTTAACCTGGGGCAGAGCAGGGGTTTCGTGTGGCAGCAGGCGGGGCAGTGCCCGTGCTGGGGATGATTGTGGGCACAACCGTGGATGTTTTGTGCCCCTGCAGGTGGGCACCCGCAGGTACATGGCCCCCGAGGTGCTCGAAGGTGCTATCAACTTCCAGAGGGACGCGTTCCTGAGGATAGACATGTACGCCATGGGCCTGGTGCTCTGGGAGCTGGCCTCGCGCTGCACGGCCGCCGACGGTGAGAGAGCCACCCGCCCTGGGACYGAGTGCCCTCCCTGCAGGAGCCTGGCACTGGCTGGGCTGGGAGCCCCTTCCAACCCACACCACCCTGGCTTCTGCTCACGGCCTGCATTGCCAGCGTGGCAGTCTTCCCTTTCCTCTGGTGGTGTTCACGGGGGTCCCAGCACGAGGGAAGAGATGAGACTCTGACTCCAGGTTTCAGAAGGCTGATTGATTATTTTGTGATATATGTTATATTAAAATGATATATTAAAACTATACTAAAAGAATAGAAGAAAGGATTTCATCAGAAGGCTTGCAAAGAATAGAAGAACAATAGAATGATAACAAAAGCTCGTGACTCAGTCTGAGCCAGCTGACTGTGATTGGCCATTAATTAGAAACAACCAACATGGACCAATCAAAGATGCACTTGTTGCATTCCACAGCAGCAGATAATTATTGTTTTTCTTTTCCAYKGAGGCCTCTCAGCTTCTCAGGAGAAAAATCCTGGCAAAGGAATTTTTCAGAAAATATCATGGCTGCACTTTCCCTTTTCCCTTTCCCGTTTAACTGGTGTTTCCCTCTGCAGGCCCCGTGGATGAGTACATGCTGCCTTTTGAGGAGGAGATTGGCCAGCACCCCTCCCTGGAGGACATGCAGGAAGTTGTGGTGCACAAAAAGAAGAGGCCTGTCCTAAGGGAGTGTTGGCARAAACATTCTGTAAGTGTGACCCAACCGACTTTGAATCTCATGTTCTGTCCGTGCCATGTTGTGTCCATCACACTGGGGTTTGGGACAGGCTTCATAATTGCAGTAGGAGTTAAATGGGCTGTAAACATTTCTCATCTTAGACTGCTCTTTCTTCAGTACTAGAAAGTGAGGGATTTTTTGGTTTTTGGTGGAAGAAGAGATCCTGGAGTTCCTTTGCAGTGAAATCCCAATTGGTGTCTGAGGGATTCACCTTTTTAAAACACTGGGAGGCTCCAGCAGTGCAGGGAGGATTTGCTCCCTGCTGTTGCTGAACAGTTTTTGTTCAATAGTGCAGAGCAAAGCAGAGCTGAGGCCCCACGGGACACTCCAGGTTCACACCAACCCCAGCCCCACATCCCGTGGGACACAAAGGCTCCCATTTGGCAGGTGTCCCCTGAAGTGCCCTTTTTGATGGGAGCTGTTTCCCTGGCTGGTTTCCCCAGGGAATGGCGATGCTGTGTGAGACCATCGAGGAGTGCTGGGATCACGACGCCGAGGCGCGGCTGTCGGCGGGCTGCGTGGAGGAGAGGATCATCCAGATGCAAAAACTCACTAACATTATAACAACAGAGGACATCGTGACTGTGGTCACAATGGTGACAAACGTTGACTTTCCTCCCAAAGAATCCAGTCTATGATAGTTGCACTGGTCATGGAAGTGACCACAGGACTCTTCACTGGAGCTGCTACAGCGCACGGACTGCTGGCGTCACTGCTGTTCCGGGTGGCAAGAACGGATGGTAAGTCTCTCTGGAACATCACCAAGAGGTGTTTATCCTTTGTTTTCCCCCTCYTCCTCCTCCCCAACGTGGATCCATGAGACTTTCTGCATTCCCTGCTTACACCTGAAGGACGTGACTGAGACTGAGAACCCCTCACGTGCTGATAAGGAACTTAGGATGAAGAATCCGGACCTGAACGGGCTAATGAGCATTTTAAACACTGACATCCGATTTCTTAATCCCTGTCAGAAGAGACTAATTCCTTTAAATGAACTACTGTTATTTTTTTTAAATCAAAAACATTTCATTTCAGATTTAAAAACAACAAAAAAAAAAAGGGTAACTTGTTTTTATTGCATTCGTTGTTGTTTATAAAATGACTATTGTAATGCGACTACGACACAGCTTGTGAATGTTCCGTGTGCTGCTGTTCCGTGTACAGAAACAAGAGTAATCAATGGGATAGAGCAAAGAGGCTTCCAAGTATTACTTAACCTCCCTCAACCAGGTATACCTCAGTTCCACCTCGCTAAATTATGATTGACAACACTAATTGGAATAATAAACCGCTCCGTGTTTTGTAAATGATGTATTCCCAATTCCCTGTGTTATTTAAGAAGGGGAAAGCTTCATGCCCCCAGGAAGTGGCCATTCCTAGAGCCGTGTTTTTAGCCTTTTCTTGTACTCGCTTGTTGTGTATAAAAAAGAAAAAGTGCTGTTTATTGAAAGAAAATTTTCCTTCCTCTTTTAGTTGAAAGCTTTTCCCTCCATTTCCCAGAGTATCTCATCCATTTATTTAACTGAATACTATTTAGGTTTGCTGTGTCTGAGGAATATTTGAAACCTTAAGCATGATTTTTTTTTCTTTTTTTTTTAAATTTTCTCTGAGCTGTGACACTGGAAAGCTCTGAATTCTTGTTGTTTTTTTTTGAAAAAGAGTCTTTTTCCTATTTATGTTTGTGCCGAGGTCGCCGCGCGTTCCCTGTCCCGCCAGGCAGTGGGGGCTGTGTCGCTGTTTCAGGATCACCTCAGGAAGCTCAGTTCCCCCAACTCCTCACCCTCTGCTTGGAGATTTGCAGCTTCCCTCCACTCAAAGCTCGGTGCCATGGGAGGGGAGTGCAGCTCACTGCCTGTGAGCCACAGGTTGAGCCTGGAGTCACTCACAAAGTTCTAGCCACAGATTGCAGATCCTAAATGTTACAAGTTTCAGGGATAACCTAGTTCTGCTCACAATATGCAACGACCATTCCGAGGTAACGAAAGGAATTTCAATGGCCAGAGTGCAGACTCACAGAAAACGAGGGAAAACATGGAAATTCCCAACTCCAGCACTGGCGTTCAGGCTGTCAAGCCTTGTGCTGGAATTAGTGACTGTTAGCTGGGTGCCAAAGTGCTTCTCCCAAACGCTGTCCCACTGCATTGATTGGATCCTTCCCACCAAATTCCAAGGCARTTGAACGCTGTGAGCCCCTGGAGCAGAGCCGGCAGCGGCCCGTGGTGTGCTGTGTGTCCTTGTCTCCGTGTGTCCACACCCAGTGTCTCTGCAAAGCAGCAGGTGGCAGCTCCTGAAGGCTGGCTGGAACCTGGATCTGGGAACTGCAGCCCTGGGAGCAGTGGGATGTGATGGATGAAGCAGAGCCAGCTCTGGGCGGGCAGGGAGGAAGGAAGGGCTGATGTTCCAGCTGCGGCACTGCTGATGACAGCTGTGCCTGAGGATCCTGCCCCAAGGGGCCCTTGGAAAAGGGAAGGAAAGCCAGTTTGTGGGGTCCTCTTGGCTGGACACTTCCCTTTGGCTCCCATTTCTGCTCCACTTTTAATGAGACTTCACCCAGAGCAGGGCGGGACTGGAGTTCTGAACAAATCCCAGCCACGGACTCCTCGGGGCTCTTGCCCCTTCCCTGGCAGAACCAGAGCCACGGGCTGGTTTCATTCTGGGCTGTTGGAAATCCCATGCAAAAACTGAAGCTGTATCCAGGTCCCTCCTTGGCTGTGACCCTTCCCAAGGAGCTGCTGCAGGCTCAGGGCTGGCTCCTGACTTTGGGAGATCCCTGCTCTGTTCCACTCCCAGCTTCCTGGGATTACCAGCATCATGTAGCTCCCCGAGGAAAGGCTGCTCCTCCCCAAAGCTTTCACTGGCTCAGTGATCTCCCCGAGCTGCTGTGCTCCAGGGCTTGGGAATGAATTCCTGTTTCACTTCAGAGCATTCAGTGAGGGAGCTGGGAGCAGCAAGGGCAGGATCCAGGAGCGCTAGGGAGGGTTCTGGCATTGTTTGGGCAGTGCCCTTAGTCCCTTCCTGCCTGGCCTCGCCAGCTGTGACTGCTGAGGGTGACAAGTTCCTGTCCCATGTCCCAGAGCTGCTGGAGGGGGCTGAACCAGCGCTGCCCTTCCTGGGGCATTCCCAAACTCCCCYGAGCACAGAATGACCCAGGAACCGCAGCGCTGCAGTTCTCAAACCTCACCTGTACCCAGTGCTGAGACTTGTCCTGCTCCATCAGCATCCACAATCAGTCATCACCCCCCTCCTCTTTTCCAGCTTTTTTRACCTTTGTAAAGACATTTCTGTTATCAGGAACACTTGGTACAAAACACAGGAAGCTGCAATACACATCCCTGGGCAAAAGGACTCCAGTAGCATCCTTGATGGAACATCTGTTACCTCAGATACTCAACCAGCAGGACTGCTTTGCTTTCTCCCTCCAGTTTGTTTTTTTCAGTCCATCTCCTCTTCGTTACCTCTCGAGTTTGGTGAGCGATTACTTTAACTTTCCTCTTTGYATTTGTCAGTGTTTTGGGCACAGGTTGTTGTACTACTGTTAAAAGGCACTTGCTGCTTTTCTGCGAGTGCCAAAAACCAACCAACCCCCCCTCGCCCTCAATAAAGTGATTGTTAAATATTGTACAAATACAAATGTATACTCTGCCCTCTTCCCCAGCGGGAAAATAAAAAATGTGACTACTCTGACTTGCAAATGCTTCTTCAAAAACTTTATTTTAAAATAAACACATGGGGCTGGTCCTACAGCAGCTCTTGAGCCAAACTATTTAGAGTTTTGCTCCAACAACTTGGGTATGGAAAGATGTTACCTTGTACTTGGCACAAAGCAGCCCTTGCGGCTGAAGCCTGTTGGATTAAACATTTAATGAAGTAAATGCGGTTGTGATTAAAGATTTAATTGGATAAATTTTCCATGTCAAGTCCGATTTGAGATGGAAAAGTGGAGTGTGAGCTGTGACCTGATGAGGCTGTAGAAGGGAGCCAGGAGGGCAGCACGGCCTGAGCCAGGATCCAGAGCCCTCAGCCACAGGGACAAACTCCAGAGCTTGGATTTCTCCAAGTGGGAAGCGAGTGTGAGAGCAGGAGTTGGCACAGAGCTGAGCTAAAGCACCTGGGAGTGAGGGAGGCACAGTTCTGGCTGCTGGAAGGSAACAGCAGCACCGCTCTCCCTAGAAAATCTCAAATGGATCGGTAAAGAAAGCTGATCCAGAAATTCTGAGCACCTTCCTGTGGGTAACCATTCCCTGTGCTGGAGCTCCCAGCAGCCCAGCAGGGTGGTGGAGCTCAGAGCCAGCTGAGGGAGGAGGCTGCCCACTGCTTGACGTCCGTGGGGCAGTTGGGGTACACCTGCAGGGCGTCCATGATCTGGCTGCTGTCCAGCAGCAGCTTCATCAGCAGGAACTCGCGCTGCGCCCGCGCCGACGGCCGCTCCAGCGGCTGCACCAGCTCCAGCTGCAGCAGGTGCTCAAAGGCCTTGGGAGGAAAAGGGGCACTGGAAGGGAACAGCATTCCTGCCCCAAACACCCCACTCCCTGCTAGGGCTGTGTCTGACCACCCCAGTCTGTGCTCGGGAACTAAAACCGAAATATTTTACAGCTCAAAAGAAAAATGCATTTSAGGCTCACCTTCATGACAACTGGCTTCTCAAAGTTGTACATAGAATGTGCCTTTCTCTGGATGAACTTCTGGAATTCTGCAGCAGCAGGAGAAGAAAAGGGGCAGTCAGCAGGAAGTGAGTGGGGTAGGGTTTSTGAAGCTAAGGCACTGCTCTCACCATTGTAAACCATCTGGAAGTTGAAGGGTTCTCCATCATAGACCTCGTTCAGGTGTTTCATGGCTATGATGAGGCAGATTTCCAGCACAGACAGACCTGCAGGGAAAGACAAGAATCCCAAGTATTTCCCTTGAGCACATCACAGATACAGGCAGTTCACCCACTCTGTCTCTTCCTCTGTTTTTGTGTGCTCTGGGCCTCACCCATTGCTGTTTTGTATCTTTATTATGCAAAGAAATTCCAGAATTCCAAGTCTTACAGAATTCACAGAATGACCAGRTTGGAAGAGACCTTCCAGACCATCGAGTCCAACCCAGCCCCAACACCTCAGCTACACCCTGGCACCCAGTGCCACGTCCAGGCTTTGTTAAACACACCCAGGGATGGGGACTGCGCCACCTCCCTGGGCAGAACATTCCAGAACTTTATCACTCTTTCCATGAAAACATTTTTCCTAATATCTACCTATACTTCCCTTGGTGCAGCTTGAGACTGGAGAGGATTGGTAAGAGAWCATTTGTTTGCTGTGTATTTGAAGCAGTAATGTTCAGCATTGGGCTGTTTCCCACCAAAAAGCAAGAACTGGAAATATCCAAGTTGGCATTGCTGGACCCACAGGCAGGTGTGACTCAGAGCAGACTCCCTGGGCAATGCCCCTGCAGTTCACAGCCACAGGGAACACTCCCTACACTGCACCTCCTCCACCAGGAGAATTCCAGGAGGGACGTGACAGCTGCCCTGCTTGCAGAGCAGTTCAGGGGAGCAGCTGGGCTTTACCATGGACAATGTTGGCCTTGGAGTCGGTGCTGTGCTGCCTGCTGGCCTCCTGCAGGTCTGCAGCCGTCAGCAGGGGGTGGTGCACGGTCACTGCACTGCTGGCCAGCATCTGCAACACACACACAGAGCTCACTGCATTCCTGCTGGGAATGGACACAGCCCCTGGAGTGACCCTGCAACAGGAATGGACAAACCCCACACACACACAGAGCTCACTGCATTCCTGCTGGGAATGGACACAGCCCCTGGAGTGACCCTGCAACAGGAATGGACACACCCCACACACAGAGCTCACTGCATTCCTGCTGGGAATGGCCACAGCCCCTGGAGTGACCCTGCAACAGGAATGGACAAACCCCACACACACACAGCTTCACACTGAAAACCCTGCAAGTAGCTGGCACTTCAATTTCATCTTGCCAGGAAGGTTTTCCAGGCATAAAACCTTAAAGCCTCCTGATTCCAGGAGATAAATCCTCCTGAACCTGTTTATAYCCATGTCAATGGATCAGCACCTCAGAGGCTGCTGCAGGAATGCCTTGCAGCTGTTCTGCACCTGCTTTTGTACCCAGGGACACTCCCACTGTCCCAGGCTGCTCCAAGCCCCCATGTCCAGCCTGGCCTTGGGCACTGCCAGGGATCCAGGGGCAGCCCCAGCTGCTCTGGCAATCCCAGCCCAGCCAGGAATTCCCARTTCCCAATGTCCCATCCATCCCTGCCCTCTGGCASTGGGAGCCATTCCCTGGCTCCTGTCCCTCCAKCCCTYGKCCCCAGTCCCTCTCCAGCTCTCCTGGAGCCCCTTCAGGCTCCAAGGTCTCCCCAGAACCTTCTCTTCTCCACAGTTTGTCCAGGAATTCCTCCCTCATCCCTCCAGAATCTGTMTTATGTGCTTTTATTGGGAAGATGACTTCAGAACAAAAGGTCTCTTTCCAAAGGAAGAGCTCAGCACATGCTGCAGACCACAAGGGGAAAGCTGAGCCTCAGCTCTCACCTGCTCTCAGGGAGGCTCYTGGCTGCCATCAGCTCCCTTGGTGGCCTCCAGTGCAGCCATGGGGACAGATCTGGGTGCCCTG
Source organism: Cardinalis cardinalis (assembly GCA_014549065.1). Taxonomy (NCBI): domain Eukaryota; kingdom Metazoa; phylum Chordata; class Aves; order Passeriformes; family Cardinalidae; genus Cardinalis; species Cardinalis cardinalis. The sequence goes on from JACDOX010000305.1 coordinate 459,150, forward strand.
CACTAGGAACAATCTGCAATCTTGTAACCAGCTCCAGTGCCCAGAGCAGCACCAAGAGGGCTCTGCTCTGGTTCTCAGGATGGCTCTGAGCACGGCAGAAGGAGCTGGGAGCACAGGAGCCAGCCCAGCCCAGAGCAGGTCACACATCTGGGCTGGCACAGGAACCCCGGGGCTGGAACAGTCAGGGAGGGGGCTTTTCACACTGACACAAGCACTGGGATAGTTTAGGATGGTTAAATAAGTGCTATTTAAGTTAGTGTTATGTATCCTCTGCACTTGTATGAGCTGAGTTCCAAAGCAGAATTAGGGAGGCAGCTTAAATTTAAAAAAGACCCTCCAAGAGAGCTGCAGCTCCTCTGTGGTGATGGAAGTTAAGCAGAAAAAACAAGTTTCAATATGAGCAGATGTCAGGATTCACCAGGGACCAAAAACAATCTCAGAAAGTAAAAAAAAAATGGTTTCAAAGAGTTTCACCTACAGTTTTGTTTTATAAATGGAAAGGCTTGGAGCAAGTTAAATAGCAAAAGCTCAGCCCCATCTGAATGGARCAGTCCATCCTCACAGAGTAACTGCTACAGAACTGACAGAGCCCGCAAGGAGCCAGCACTGGCTGAAGCTCAATGAAATGCTGTTTCAGGCAAAGCTCAGCTAAATGGCCTGAAAACCACGAGAGCTGCTCATGGATTACTGCAAGGAGGTGTTTCAGAAATAGCCAAATACACACCAGCAGCAAGTGCAGCGAGCGCAGGTCTTTGGTGTGGTGGAAGAGGTTCTGCAGCACGGCCTGCACCGTTTTATCCTCTGAGAGATGCTGCAAGAAACAACACAGGGATGTCTGAACCACCTCATACTCACTTCTAATCATTTCATACTCACCTGGAAAAATAACAGGCACATGTATTTTTTAAAGAGCTCAGCTTACACCTGACAATACAATTTTCATGTCCAACCTCAACTTTCTGGTCTGTCCTGTGACAATTTTACCTCCAGATTCCAATAAGCAAAGATTCTCTATGACAATTTAATTTATTCCATATCACACTCAGCCAGTGAAAGGAAATGCCAATCTTGGGTAAAAGCTTTACACTTTTACTGGTAAAGGATATGTGTGTAAAGTWAACCAGCTTTACACTGCTCTCACTTTAGAACTTTTCTTAAAATCAAGTATAAAATGCTTTAAGTACCTGAACATTATTGTTCCATTTTTGTGCAAAAGACTCATCGGGAAATTCAGCAGGAAGAGAAAGCTGTTTCTTAAATATCTTCATGTATTGTTTAAAATCAAAGGAATTCATCAAATATATCTGTCTGTGGGAGAACCTTGACTTTACTCTCTTCTCCAAGAGCTCCAGGATATCCTTRATGGGAAAAAAAAAAGAAAAACAGTAATTAAAAAAGCAGATGAATTTGGTGTTTTGCTACAGCACAGACAAATCACTGAAGTGAGCTGAAAAAAAAAGAATTATTGAATTCTCAGGCTTAAAATGTTGTAACATAAGTTAAATGTTCWAACAAGGCCTTTGCTGATGATTTTAATTGATGTGCCTTGCAATGCCACCAACCAGCCCAGGCCACGTGATGCTCCACATCACACAGGATCATTTGTTGCTAGGAAACCCAGCAAAATGTCTCCATAGATTATGGAAATATTTCAGCTACTTAAGGCTGAATCAAACCTTGCAGCCTATCAGGGCTCTGGACAAGTTGTGTGCTCACACCAGGGCTGACAGCTGACAGGCCACGTGCTTTCTGTCAGCCTGAGAGAATACAGCTTCAAAATCCCAAAAAACACTTAAAAGCCAAAAAATACCCTCAGAAACAGCAGCTGTCACGCTGGAGACACTTCCTTAATTAGACTCCAAACAGGGGATAAAAGGTTCTACATAATGGGTGAGGAGCACACCAGACTCAGGACAGTGATGATGCAAAAGGAAAGATTGTTATTTGTTAAATCAACAATTAATTTTTCTATTAACTTCCAGAAATTTGCCCAGCTGGATATCACTTGATCCCAGTCAAACCCAGAATCAGGCTTTGATAAGAAATTTTAATTATTCTTCCTGTCACAACCCAACTATCTCCAGCACCAACAGTTCATTGTGAAAACAGGGGAAGTTTTAATATAGTGTTCCCCAGGAATAATTTCACACAGCCTGCCCTCAATTCAACACAATGGCATTGCAAAATCAGAGCAAATTGAACAGGGATCCTGAACTCATTTTCTAGCAAAAGTCCACCCTACTGAAGTGGTTTCCTAAAAAAAAAAGAAAAAAGAGATTGAAACACAGTTACTACAACTCTGTCCTTGCCAACTGCCCACCAAGAAATTCAGAGCCCCTCCAAAGAGTGAACCAAGGTCTAATATTGAATGTGTGTCCTTACAAATGTTGGTTTGCTCCTTTAGCAGTGAGCCTGAAGGCTTTGGGCATCTTCACTTTACTCTCAGCACAATTTTATTTTTTTTTACATCCCCTTTCCAACTCAGAAGTTAGAAAAATGGATAATTGCACAAAGTCTCTTAGGAATTTAAGGTTCYAGGGAAGGAGAAGTCATTCCAACTAAAAAAATGTCACTTTAAACCAGCTAAAAACCTGGAATGAGGAAATGCCATTTCTTACCTGCCTGCAGGTGAGCCCAATAACTGTCACTGGGGTCTGTGCAGACTGGGAGATGTCAAAGAGGTTGTAGAGCAGGGTCTGATTCTTGTGGTGGACAAACAAATCAAACTCATCCAGRACAAACAAAATTGGGCAGCTGCTGGTTCGGTCTCCTGAGAGAGATGTGGAGAGTTAGCAGGGCAACTCCAGCATTARACTTCCATTGCTACAACTTCCTTTCATAATGGGCTTAAAAATGCACAGATTTCCYTTCAGCTTTTCACTAAGCCCTCCTTTCCTACAGGTCCAAAAGGCAAAAAGGAAAATACATGGAAAAACTGGGAAGGTTTTGTAGTGTTCTTCCAAACAGCATTTCTGGCTGCAAGGAACACAGACTTGGCCAATTTTATTTTAAAAACAACATTTTTAATAGCATCAATCTGGATAAAAATCTGTCCTTCACAGCTAACATCACATGCAAGCTTTAGAAGTCATAGCAGGTGTATATATCATTATCAGGTGTATACACTATATTCAGTGTAGTAATCAGTATTAACTATTTTTACATTATTTTGTAACCATGACACATTTTTGGACTAAGTTTCTTCATTCCACCTGTAAAGTAGAAAAAACCTCCATTTTCCTCTGTCAAGTGACCCAGAGTTTCACAACAGGGGTTTTTAGTGTTTACCTTTCCTCAGAGCTTCAAGGAGGAAGGCAAGGTTCTCAGCAAAACTGCCCTAGACAGAGGATAAAGAAGTTTCAGAATTTATTTGCAGTGTCATTCTCAGAATTGTTTAATTACAGTAAATTCAGACATGCTATGGAGGCCATTCCCTTCCAAAACTCTGCTTTCAAAAATGTCCAGTGGTACTTCCTGCTGTATAATCATAAACTCCTCAGGACAAGAACAATGATGGATAACTCTACATTCACCCACTTTTTCCCAGTCTGAAATCCCCAAACTGCCCCAGACAGGCAAAAATTAATGATCAGGAGAATGCCTGCAATCACCTAAAATCACAGCCAGCTCCATCCTTCCTGAAATAGCTGCTGCATCCTCATTTTCCAGCCACACACGTGGAAAAAGTGGCACCTAACGTGTTCCACTGAGAGGGAGCAGGGTGCAGGGTTTCATTGGTAACTTTACTGAACAGATGGAAGCATCAAACACTTGTGACAAAAACACTGAATGGCTGTGCCCACCCTGGTCCAGTTACAGAATTCTCCCACCCTGCAGCACTCCAGTGTGAGATGAGAAATAATGAACTGAAGACCACAAGCCCTGTCAAAGGGGGCAGAAAAGCCAATTTAACTTCTGGATGTGAGTTACAGATAATGAGGGAAATTTATTTTCAAGCACTCTGGTCACTCTCTTTAGGACTGTCCTCAGTACTCATGTAAATCARTTTATCTGTGGGAAAAGGGAAATAGCAGCAAATATTTTAATAGAAATTCCACTGAAAATGAGAGCTCTAGGAAGCCTGGATAGGCTTCCTTTTTGGATAGACCAAAAAAAGGTTGATAATACATTAAAGATCCTGCTTTTTGGTTGAATTCTTCGTTTTGAAATGTTAAAAACAACATTTCCAAATTCCCCACCCCTCTGAACAAAGTTTCTTTGRAATACTTCAGTTTGGAATACTTAAGGAACACTATTAATAATTAATACTTAAGGAATACTATAAATACTTTGGAAAAASTTCGGAATACTTAAGTTTGTTTTTCTGGGGCTTGTTAAGACAGACTTCCCTTCTTCCCTCCTGTAAGGCTCAAAYTGGTGGGTTTTTACAAAATAACCAGGATGCATCAGTAGTGCTCCATCAGCAAAGGGAAGCCCAGCCACAGCCCACGCAGGTCCTGCAAGCTCCAGCCCACACAGCCCCAGCGTCCCAGGACAGGGTTTTGGAGGGTGAGTGAAGTCACTCACAAAAACTTTGTCCCCAACCACATTTTCCAGCTGCAGCTGCCTGGTGATCTCCTTCAGGGCCACTTTATCATTTGTCTGCAGGAGCCCTGAAAGAAAAGSATTCTTCATTGAGAACTGGCAGCTGTCCTTCACTCCCACTAGAAACTTAACAGCAGCTTCTCTCCCTGGCCAGCCTTACAGAGCTTTCTGCCTTTTCAAAAATCAGAGTGGACAGGAGTTTCCTGTACCTGACAAGTGATTAATTCTGTCACTAAGAGCACAGATGTTCTCTCCATGTAAAGCAATACAAAGAGAGGCACTTTGGAGCTCACTGACAAACATGTCCATGATTTAGGCTGGACTGAATTGCTGAAAGCAAAAATTTCACTCAGTACATACAAAATACAGGACTGAATATAACAGAACCCTGGATCAATGATGCTTTACTTGCCATTCAGATGGACTTCCAAGAGGTTCTCTCTMACTTGTTCCATTTCCCTGAGGTCTTTTAAGACATGATTTAATAACTAGGAAACAAAAAATACAGAATTTCTGTGAGAAGATTAATTTTTTATSAGCAAGGAACAATGTAATTACAGATACAGGATAGGAAACAGTGTGTAAAGTTTCATCAGGGAACATGTTGCAGTAATGTCCAGACAAAAACACTAAAATGACAACTTTGCATTCACCAGCCATGACTGTGGCATTACATTTGCTCATTCTGCTGAACTGGGAGGGAAAGGAAAATAACTCTGGTATTTCAGTCACTTATTTTTGGGCTAATATCTGGGGSTTTTGCCTTAATCATAAAGCTTTATGAATTTGAGATGTGAGAGAATTTSACTCTTGAGTTGGTGCCATATTCAGCTTCATGGCTTCTTTGGCTACTGTAGAAAGAAACTCTGCTTATTCTTTTCTTCTGGAAGACAAAATTAAAACTGCACTATTGCACCAACTGCTGCTTATAAAACTCCCAAACTCGGTGTCCATCAAGAACTCGTTACTAGTAAAARCTTGTATTAAAATATCTGTAAGTAGTGGAAATGTTAAATTTAAAAATTAAAAAGCTACTATTTGCTTTGGCTTCTTCAGAGGAGGATTTGTAGCTCCCACCTATGTGCAAGTATAAATGTATAAATATACACACACATGATTTTCTTTACTCTAGCATCTTTCACTTGATATATAAAAAGGARGTAATTCATTCTGCATAGGTGATTTTGCTAACTTATATTTTGTCTGAAAGGACCACACATTTTCACCACATCTTTTAATGTAAACATTAAAAACTTGAGTGTTTGAATAATGTTGAARTATTAAGCACTTAAGTTAGAGGTCATCCCTTCATGTGCCTTGGCTAAGGGGAATTCCCTTAAAATACAAAACCTACACTTATAAACCATAACCACAAAAATATTCTGCTCCATGGCAGGTAACAATATTCCTGACCATYCCCTGCATACACAGAAACCCACCCCTCAGACTACTCCTTTTCAGAGCTTTTGGATGCCTTTTTGTCACTTTTTACAGTGAGGCCCCAAAACCAGGTTAATTAAAGAGTAGTAAGAACATGGCTTTAATTGCAAAGACAAGCGTTAGGAAGAGATTTCTCCATGCTGTTCCTGAAGAGAATTTCCACAGAAAGTCCTGGAATGTTTTGAATTTCTAAGCAAACCATTAGCAATTCTCTCTGCAAAGGCTCCCAGGACTCCAGTGAGGCTCTGCTGGACCCACACAAAGCTCCAGGAGCTGCTCCTACCGCGGTTTTCCCGGAGCCCCGGGGGCCGATAACGAGGGCGGAATTGCTCTCCCCGTGCACCGTGGTTCTTTTCAGCAGCTCCAGCAAATGTCTGTGTAGAAAACAGAAATAGGCTGAAATCCTCAGAGCTGACAACATCCCCCAAACCCAGGGAAAATTCAAAGAATGAAACTTGATCCAGCTCAGCTTGCTCTGAGAGCCAACACTCAGGGCATGCAAAATGTAATACAATAAAGTACAAAGGGCTCAGTGATCAGAGCTCTTAAAATACTTTAAAATATTAAAACATGCAGAAGTTGAGAGTATCATTAATTCATAAAGCTCTGCAATTCTCTGCCATGAGAGGACAGTCCTCAATAATTATTTCTTTCTTTAAGAAATAGATTGCTTTCTGTGCTACYACTGTTCCTCCCCAGCTGTAAATTACCTGCAGATAGACTCACCACCTCAAACCACATTTACAGCGCTTATAGCACCCAATGACACCTGCAATTCCCAATATTCCACATCAGTAATGTGCTTCTGGAATATGGGATACTGACACCGTGCTATTGCTTTGGAAGGGGTGAGGGAGTCAGCCAGCACGTGTGGGTCTGGTCCCTGCTTGAGAGCCAGCTCCAGCCAAGAGCCTTGGCACATCCTGGGAAGGGGAAATCAGAGCTGGGTCGCTCACTGTGTTTTCCCTGCAGGATTATTCACTACCAGTGGCACATTGAGCAGGACACAGCCTGGAAATTGCTTTTCAGAATTCCAGTATAAATGGGGCAGGCTTGTTTTGTAAAACTGAYGTAACAGAAATACATTTCCTCTCARCAGCAATAAAATGCCTATGTGAGCTCTGCAGGTACAGCACACTGCTTTAATAATTGGTTTTGTCCCTYTTGTAATGAAAACTTGTACTCACATCAGGTGATTCCACTTAATTTAAGTCAGCCTTGGAAAAATTCATTGTTTAAAACAAGTTCTTTAAATACATGTTTGTTATCTGCAGAATTTGACCTGCATCTGTAAAATGATCAGTACTGGAACAGTGTTATTGTCCCACTAAATCCCTTATTCCTAACCCTAAATTCCCCCTCTGGATGGCTCCAGAAGTAGGTTTAAATATGGGTTTCTGCTTCAACAAACAYAATGTTGGCAGAGAAATTTTAAGATATACTTCTAACACAGTTCACCAACAAACAGGAGAAAGCCTGAAGTAAAAATGAAGTACCACAGCAAGAGAATTTAACTTCTTGCTTTGCCAGGCCATTACACAGAGCCTTGGGACATGCACTGAGAGTATCAAAAAGTGTTTCATGAATGGGAGATGCAAAACAAGGACAAGAAATCCAAACCTCAGAGCCTGACAAAACCAGAAGGGAACAGTTGTATAAAAACTGTCAAAATCTGAGGTAAACAACTGTTAGAAGCACCAGGCTGGAAGTCATCTAAACCTGCATCATTTGGTCAAACAGAGAGGCAGAAAAATCTGACTTCAGCAGGTTATTTCACTGCTGCAGTTAAATTAGAAATCCCTGAATCCTGGAGCTGCTCACTCACCTGTACTGCTGCTCCATCCCAAACAGTTTKCCAGCAGCACAGTGGTGACAGAACCTTTCTCGTAAGATTTTCTGCACCTAGGGAGGTAACACAGCACAGGAAAAAYGTTTGGGGCTGCAAACACCTGAATTTACAATAATGTCACTACAGCAACMAAACAACAGTAAATTAGGCACTTTTATGGTGTTACAAATATTCTATGATACATACATTTTTACTGTCACCAATGATGGAAGGGTCTTGAAAGTAAGAATACCATTACAAGAGGCAGAATATGGTATAAACATTATATAAAGGAGAAAAAAAACCATATCAAAATATGTAAGAAATCACTGATCCAGGGGTAATTCCTTGCAAGATGCATTGCAGTTTTTAACCAGCAACTTTGGGAAAACAGGAGAATAAAGGTTTAAAAACACCAAACAAACWAAGAAATAAAGGTTTAAAAAAACCAAACAAACTACAAACTGATTTGGCAGCTGCTGTCCTGCTGCTAAAAAAAGTCACCTGGGTTCTGATTCACCCTACAAACTAGGAGATTAAAAAACCTAAATTGATAAAAACAGAWTTATGCAAATCTGTGGCCGCAAACAGTTGCAAAAGCACGAGACCTTCCTTTAAATTTTTTACTACATTATTACTGTAACACTTGAAGCAAGCAACAGGTGGGAAGCTGAAAGAAATACAGATACAAAAGCCAKTTAGTGCCCCAACAATTGTACCCAGGACCTGTACAAGTTTTTCTAACTGGTCTAAGGAAAAAAAATACAATGACATGAATGAAGAGGGTGGAAAAGTTCCATAAGTTGGAAAAAAAAAAAGAATAAAGATGTAACTGACCTGGGAAATGCACTCAGCACTTTCTGCACTGCTCTCCTTCAGCTTTCGCTTGCTCATTGCAGAAGGTTTCATCTTTGGAGAAAATAAACATTTTATTAAACAGCATKGCTTTCCAAACAATCCCAGTCAGAAACTGTGTTTAGATGTTGGTCATTTTTAAGGACTGTAATGAACATCTGTTCTTAACTAATAAAGATGCAGCAGGCCATCCTCCTAGTGAAAAAGAGCCAAAACACTGAAATAATTTTAAATTTATTCCTGATAACATTAACGTTTACACACTTCTCCTAAACTGCACTGGCTTTAGGATGCTTTAGAGAGTTTAAAATAATGTCCTTATGTTTCTGCAGCTGGAACAATCCACGAGCACATGGGAACGTATTAAGACACAACAATTAAGTTTTTACAGGAATWACTGGCCATCCTTGTTTATAACAATAACCACAGCATCTCTCTGGACAAGCTTGCTCTGATGGGGACTGGAAGGGGTCCTAAGGGAATTGGGGGTCCCTAAAGAGATTTGGGTAGATCCAGAGGGGGCTTTAGGGGAAACCTTTAGGGATTGGGAGACCTTGGGAGGGGGGATCATGATTGAGAAGTTTGAGTGGGTTCTGAGGRGGACTCAAGAGGGCGAGAGGGAGGCTCTAAGAGAGATTTGGGGGGCAATTAGAGGTCTTGAGGGGGACTTAGGAGTGGTCCTGGGAAAGGTTTGGGGACGGTCCTGAGGGTCTGGGAATGCTCTGAAAGGGAACGGGGGTCGGGGGGGAGTGTCCATTTGGGGAGGGATTAGGGGAAGGGCTGTGGGAATGGGGAAGGTGGGGGGTCTGATGGGGTTGATTTTCCGGGGCTGGGAGTCTGTGACAACCCTGAAAGACGAATGGAGAGGCCACAAAGAGCTTGGGAGGCTCCATGAGGGGCTGTGGGCACGCTGAGGGCGGGGTTTGGGAGGACCTTGAGAGGGGCACGGGGGGAGCCCTACAGGGCTTGGAGGGTCCTGAGGTACTGTCCAGCCCCCCACCTCCCCTCACGACGTTTCCCGCCTTTCTCCGTCACCTGAGGGCGGCCACCGCCGCTCGCACGCGCCCCTCAGCCCTCACCTCACCCCCGCACGGCACCCGAGCCTCCCCCCGGCAGCCATTCATCCCCTCAGAATCCGCTCCCCCGTTACCCTCCTTACAGGCTGCATCCGCGGCTCCCTCAGAGACGCCGGAGCCCGAGCAGATGAAGGGCGGGCGGGAGGGCGCATCCTCCGCAGACTCGGCACGTCCCTCTAGGCGGAGGCAGGAGGCTGAGGCTGAAGCAGACACAGACGCTGGCTCTCCCTCTGCCCGCCCCCCTCACCTGCCCCCGCTGCCCTCACGCCGCTTTCCC
>JACDOX010000305.1:469837-482502 GCA_014549065.1 Cardinalis cardinalis
TCCCTCGGGGGCGGCCCCGCGGAGCGCCGCTCCCTCCTCCTCCTCCCCCTTTATTACCCTTTGTGTGCGTCTCCGCCTTCCTCCCTGCGCCCGGGGGCCCTGAGGTGAGTGCGGGGGGAGCGGCGGGGCGGGGGGGGGCTGTTTGTTTACCCCGTGTTTACCCCCTGTTTACCCCGGGGGGGCACCGCCTGTCACTCCGGGCCCCTTCCCGGCGCCCCCCGCCCCAGCTTTGTTGTCGGGGGATGCTCCGGGGATGCTCCTTCGGGCCCCTCCGGAGCGGGAGGGGAGGGGGGCGATGGTGGCGGGGGCGCCGGGCAAAGTTCGGGGTGGTGCGGTGGGTGCTGAGCCCCGGCCGAGTGCCCCAAGTGTTGTTTTCCCGGGATAACAGGGAGCCCCGGCGTTGCCCCCCAGGTTCCAGGCCGTTGTTTGACTTATTGTTTGAGTTATTAAACCCCTGCGGTGGTGAAGGTACAAAGACCACTTGTACAAAGACCCTTTCCCGAGCTGAACTTCCAGGGGATAGACAGTCCAGGAGCTGGACTCGGTGTTTGTGGGGTTGGGATGTGGTTCGGTGGCAGCCCCTGGTTTATCGGTGGTGCCCGGCTATATTTGGTCAATGGTTTGTTCAGATATATATGTCGGGATGTGTTTTTCCGTGGCTTTCTGCTGGGAAGGCCAAGTGTCTCCATCCCCGCTCGCTGTGTTGGTCAGGTGCTGCTGGTGGACTGGCCTGACCATGTTTTCTGCTGGTTCCAGGGAAACTTATGTGTTCAGACGTCTGAAATAGGTTTAAACGTARTGGCTTTAAATGTCAAACTAAATTCTGGACTCGAGGAAATGTTGGGAGAAGCCTCCTAGATGTTTGCAAGGATCCAGAAGTAAGAGTTGGGGCATTAACACCAAGTTGAGATGAGACAGTCCCCTACACAAGTAGGATGTTTATATTGAAATTGCTGTTGTCTGCTTATTTCTGGAGCTTAATTATGTCCTCTGTAATTTCCAAAAGACGGTTGGAGTGCTTTGGTTTATTCTGGGCTTATTATTTTTGGTTTATTAAGCGCTGAGTGCAGAACCATGGAGTAGGCCGTGAGTGAGTGTGTGTTCCAGAGGGGCATCCCAGTGAAATGGTGATCAGCAGAGAGTGTGTGTGTCACTGTGCCTCATGCTGAAGGATGCCCACAAGAAAGAGCTCTCCTGGCATGCTGGGCTGTCTCCCATTTCTGCTTTGTACCCACGTGTCTGGTGGGAAGCAGCAGTTTTGGGGTCAGGCGGGTGGGAAGAGTTTGGGAGAGCCACAGTTTGATGGGGTGGAAGGAACAGGAGAAGACCAGGGCTGGATTGATGCTGGACAATGTTGTGCTGGAGAACTGGAGGCAGCAGCCATAACTGTAGCTCTTTCTGATAGTTTGCTGTTAGTTTTCTTTTTGCTTGTAATAACTTTGGATTTAAACATGTGGGGACAAAACCTCAATGGTGTCAACCCCCAAAATTACCAGTCTGTGTGTAAACACCCGTGATTGAAACATGTGACTCTCCTTTTAGTTTACTACAGGTGGGAGTTGGACAGCAAAAGCCTGTCCAAGAGGGAAGGAAGGATATAATTTCATTATTTTATTTCATGACCCTGCTGCTTTTCTCAGCCTGAGATCCCATKGATCTGCTTTCCTCTGTACATAGAAGCCTGTAGTGGCTGCAGGATTGCATTCCCCGTGTATGTAGAGCTGCAGCTCTGCCCCCAACTTCCACATCCTACAGGGGTGTGATRCAGTAATTATTACAGGGGTTTAACCATCTCCTTGTGTTTTGGCCTTTAAAGTACCTATGGTTTGGTTTAATATGGTTACACAGTGAAATTGAACTGCATTCTGAAGCTGGGCAGAATAATTCAGGAGTTTTTCTTGCTTTAAATCCTAGAGATAAAATTACTGATAAACCTTCATTTCCATAGGCCTCCAGTCCTGCAGCCAAGTCTGTGCTGGAGGGAGAGCTGTGGGATTGGGGTGGGAAGGGCCCTCTGAAGGAAGCCCTGGTGGGACTGGGATTCTGGGTGGCAATTCCTGCATTTCTGCTTGGCACAAAGGGGTCTCAGGCTAATTTGGGCCTTCTGGCTGCTGTCACAACCTTCCCAGAGCTGAAGGAATTGAATCTTTCAACCTGTGCTAGGMTAGATTGGCAATTATCAACAGCTGTAACTGAAAGGCAGCGCAGTTTCCTTTTATTTGGGTTCTTAAGCTCTTTTTGCTGCTATTATTGAGATATTTTCAGGTGCTGATTGCTTTCRGGAAGCCTTGGTGCGGATTTTCCAGTTCTTTATCTTTGGGGACAGAATTAATAATTATTTTGCTGTATTCTGGGTCAGTGGCTTCCTGGGCAGWTAGTTTGGAGTTAGCAAGGACCTGCTGTGGCTGTGCTGAGCATGAAGATGCTGTTTAGGCCTGACTTTAATAATGTTTCTGTGGAGTTTGCTGCCATGCCTTCCTTCCTTTGTGGACAAATGAGTTGGTCTCTATTTGGATTAGGGAGGCGGATGTTTGAGGAGAATCTTTATGATGCAATACCTTCAATAATTGGACTTTTCTTGCAGTCCTTTTGCTCTGGGATCAGTGTTTCTCCTTGTTCCAAAGCACAGGAGGTCTGGCATGATCACAGTCCTCTCCAGGCTGGAATGCCTTGGGATTCAGCTGGGTCATTTAATTCGCTTTGTCAGTGGATTGATTTTTTTTTTTCCCTACTGTTCCTCATGGTTATTCCTCCTCTGTGGAAGATCAGTGTGTGAGCCCRCCATGAGTTTGTGGATGAGCAGCCAGTGCTCCCAGTGGAAAGCAGCAGGCCAGGTGGGAGGCCCCTCGTGCCCATCTGGAGCCCCACTAATGTCCCAGTGTCTCTCTATGGGCTTAAGAGGCCACGTGCACAGAGCAGTTCAGTCTCATCTGTTCATGGCCAGGGACACACATTTTGAGAGTGGCTGAGCTTCCTTTGCAAAAATCCTGTCAAAACTTTGGGGAAGTGGGGAATTCTGTTGGTTCTTTCAGGCTTGTTGGGTTGTCTGAGGGTTTAGTTTTGTTTGGTTGTCCCTGTGTCGGTTCCCTGTGTGGAAATCAGAATTACCATTGATTTCAAAAATAAAAAGATACAGGATACAATTATTTCCTTTTTAATGCTCTTATGTCATTAAGGACCTGCTTATTCTTTTAAAGAGTTACTTGAACGYTGGAAACCACAGGCTCTCATTGGCTTTTCTTTGTATTTATTTTTGGAACTATTAGGTGGAATAATACTGCTCAATCAGTTTCAAATGGGCCTGCACAGGAACCAAGGCTGGTGTTAGGGATGAAATTTTGGAAGAGCATTGGAAATAGCTTTCAGGATGCTTTAATTTTTCTCTGTGTATCTGGAGCTAAAYGAAGAGGGAATAAAACAAAAAGCAGCAGTTAAGAAATTGAGAAGTGCTGACTCTTTCCCTCTTTTGAATTCCAAGTTCTTTATTATAGCAATTTCTATTTCTTGATGAATCGTCTAGAAAGGAGTTCAGACTTGGTACTATTTTTAARTCAAGGTGAAATTTGTCAAAATCACTTAGACTGCAATGTTAAAAAGTGTATGAGTACACATGCAAATGAGTTTAGCTGCATACACAAATACGTAAATATATAAATGAGCATCTACAAGAAGTAGTAAAAACCACTAATTGGAAGTTTTCAGTGCTGCTTCAGGGTCCATGGTGAGCCCCTGAGCTCCAGGCGGGCAGCAGCRATCAGGGAGAGCCCTGCCATGGCTATTCATAGAGCTTTGTGAAATGAGTTGGTCATCTGGGTTTATCTGCAGCCTGACAGGTGTTCCCAGCCCAAAATCTCCATTGCCTCCCATCCTTCCCATGGGAATGACTGAGGAACAAATCCTGCTCTGGGTTCAATTGTTGGAACTGGAGATGCCCAAGATACATTTCTGGTTTGTTTGAGGGGGCTTTTTTCCAAAATATTCTGTTTCAGGAGCTTTAAATGTGCTTAAAAATGAGGTGGTAAAGTGCTTGAAAATTCTTTTTTATGTTTCTAAGCAAAGCTTTATTCTTTCATTTATTACTCTGGTTAAATTCAATGTGCTGTTTATTTTATATATTTTTATTTTCCAGAAAATGTTTTAAAGTAAGCGAGCAATATTTTAAAAATTCTTATCCTGCCATAATATCTGATAACCAGAACTCATAGAAGCAATATATTAATTCATTACCTTGCTATGAGGTAAAATTGAAGCTTGGGCTAAAAAAAAAATATATATATTGTCATAATTTTTGCTTAGTCTACGTTTTCAGTGGCATTAAATGCAGAATTATTTTGGTGTCTGAGTAATCTGAAATGTAAATAGCATCTGAAATATGATGGGCCCTTCGTTTGCAGCATCAGTAGCGTGGCCTCGCTCAGGAAAATTCCCAAGTGAGGGAAGCAGAACAGTTGTCAATTGTTTGCACAACAAATCCTGCTGGATCAAATGGTGATATTCCCAACGTTTAGATCAAGGAAGGCACGAGATAATGTTGCCTTGTACCCCACTGCCAAAGGAAACAAACACAGCCTAAGTTAGGAGAAAATTTGGCCAGCTAGAACCTGGGCCTACATATCAGAAATACAGATAGGCAGAATTTTCCATTCATGCTGCCTAATGGTTGAAAAACATGGAAATTCAATTTCACTTGGCCAGTTTGAGACTTGGTTTTTAAGCTCTGGTAGATCATTGCCAACGTGTTATTTAGGATTATCTGTTGTGACAAATTAAAGGCTTGATTAAAATCCGTGCAATGTTTGGGTTTGTCTTCATCCTTGAAGCTTTTACCTGTCTACCTCATGTATATCTGTATATATCTATATATTTATATAGATATCTATATATATATTTATATAGATATTTATGTATATCTATATATAAATATACACATATAGGTGACTGGGCCCACAGAATGAGTACAAATTTCACATGTTTTGGTAAGACTGATTCTGTAGCTTCAGTCTAACCAAAACACATGAAATAATGAAAATAATAAACAAAGCCTTATATTTTTGGTTGTGTTTGTCCCTAATCTATTTAATTTAATTTAATTTTTTTTTTATTTTTAAGACTGATGCAATGAASCTTTATGCGTCTATTTAATTTTTTTATATAAGCACACTGTCAATTTAAGGAGATAAGTTTTATTTATTTYAACTGTGTGTAGAAGAGAAGCACAAAAAAAAATATTGTGCTGGATCCTCTCATCCAAACTCTAGATAAGAATAATTTTTTTTAGTATCTGCTATTTTTGGAAGAAAACGCTGCAAAAGTGAACAAATGAGATCATTGATTCAAGAAACAAAGTAGTCAGGAATCTGTAGTGAGCTGGTTTTTTTAGAACAGAACTTCCTTTTGTCTTTTAGGGGTTGGGGGCAGGAGAGGGATACGATGTTCCCTCGTAATCTTTATGGGGAAGAGGCTTGGATCAGATTTCAGAGGTGGATGTGTTGGTGATGCAGTGTGGTGTTGTCTTGTTCCTGAACGTGCCTGCCTGGAATGGCAAATATTGTGAAGTTTTCTGGCTTTTTAGTTGTTTCTGGAAGGCCCATCCCGTGTTTCTCAAGGAGCAGCTCCCTTTGAAAGCTCAGAAAAGATGAATTTTCCCCATTTATGCGATGCTAGGAAAGGTTTGGTTTTTGGAGATGCTGTTTAAAATTACTTTTCCTCCTACATTTAGTCCCAGGGGAATGAGTTGCTGGGTTTGGGAGCTGGAGGCCAGGGGAAGGGTKTGTTGGTGCTGATGGCTTCAGAGCCCCAGTGAGAGCTGAACCTTCTGTGGCCTCCAACCAGCCTGGCCAGAGCTGCAGAGAGGATCAGAGCCAAGCCCCCAGAAATTCCTGTCACTGCTTCCTTTCAGGCTCTCAACTGGACAGACTGGCATCTGTGCTTGGGATTGTGGCCCTTCAAGGTTTTCAGTGGAAGTTTTGTCCCCAATACCAGAGCAGGTATCAAAATCCTTCTAGCACAGCCCTTGAGTTGTCCAAACTCAGTGCACTGTTGGCTGTTCCCTGCTAAGGTGATTTAAACACTGAGGCTGGGAAATCCCACCTGCTCAGGGTGGCCAGAACGGACAATAAAATGAACCAAAAACTAAACCCAGAAATTCCATGTAATGCTTGAAACTTGGGACTGATGTTTGAGTTTAAGGACCATGTCCTTAAAAATCTGTGAGTTGTTGGAGCCTTTTAAAAGCCACGTGGCTCCCCTTGAAGTTGCCTGGGTGTTATTAAGTAATAAAGCAGGGCAGTGTCTGTGGGCCAGCTGAAGCAAACCATATCTGGGCTGGAGGCTATTGGTTCCTCACCTCTGTTTTAAAATTAGTCCAATGGTTTGCAGCGTGATTCATTTCTAAAAATGACTTGTCCATCTGTGCAGGGTGCCCTGGCTGGAGCCTGGCAGTGCTGCTGGGGCTTTGCTGGAAGTTCTGTTACTCTCAGGACATCTTGGAGCTGTTGTACCCCACTTTTCTTTGATAAATATGTYAATTCAGGCATTAAGCTGGGTATAAAAACTGTGGTGTGAGTGATTTTGATTTTTGGAAATATCTATCCAGTGTTTCTACTCTTGAGACTCTACTAGTAAAAATGTAGGTGTGAAATCTTCAAGGAAAACAAAAATATAATAATAATGTCCATTCTGTTTTCACTGCTAAAATGTTAATCAACTTCTTAGGTGCTGGATCAAGCCCTWAATCTGAATTTTTATGAGTTGTAACTTCACAAAGGTCTTGGGGAACAAAACTTGTAACAAAGTAATGCTCCCCCCAAAGCTGGGCAGCCCCTTCATCAGCTGGGTTCCTGGGGATCACCTTCCAGCTGGAGCTTTCTTCCCTGAACTCTGGAGATTCCTGGGCTTTTCCCCGTGCTGCTTTCCCTAAAAACTGCTCAGTTATGAATCAGTTCTTATTCATCTTCTGTAACTCGGGTCCTTTGATGGAAGAGTCCTGCTAAGGATCCGCAGACATTTAGAAGCTGCAGAATTTGGGAGCATGTCCCTGGAACTCAGAAGTAAACAGAAAATCAAGACAATAGTTTAAATTTTCATTTTTATGTTAAAGGAACTTACATGCCAGTAAAGGTATTCCCATATGTAAGAGCAGCATCCCTTTTCTTAAATAATAATTATCAGACTAATAACTGTTGCTTTGTCAGAGAAGGAATATCTAAACTTTGGAGAGCCTGTTGTTACATTTTTTTAATTTTCAAAGAAAAAAGTCTAAAAGAATTTATCAATACTTTCTCCAAGTATTGATCTATGCTAAATAAAACTAAATTTAACTTTATTCAGGGTTTTTTTGATGTTACAGATACAACAATCTGAGAGAGATTTATCCCATAGATGAGCAGTTGGRAGTAGATTATTCTCATTTTTTATGTTATTGCATTCAAAAAAACAGTAAAAAACTGTTAATATTCAGCTTTTGCTAATTATTGCAAATAATTATAATACTTTGTGATGGTGTATGTGAGTCTGGAATGTTTCTGTGCAATTATAGAAAAAATGAAATGCTTTTTAGTTTGTGTTTTGGTAGATAGTAGTCAAATGCATTTGTARTATAGGAAAATGTTCAGTACAATGGTGGTGAACGTAAACACAATTGTTGCTGATGGTGAGCATTAAATTGAGGGTATTTAAGGCATTTCCAGTTGTTGTCTTCAAAGAAAGCTCTTTATAGAGGTTTTTATTGCATGTCCCAGCRTTGGGAGTTGGTTGTCCTGTGCTCCAGAGGTCTTCACAGGCAGGTAGGATTTTGGGATTAGGTTCTGTGGACCTGGATATTCATCAGAAATTCCCAAATAATTACTKTTTTTTTAATCTCTGCATTAATCCTGTCCAGTGTAATCCGTAATTATTCTGTCCTCAATTTGCACAGACTCTCCTGTTTACTCCTGCTTTACTCACCTACTTTATTGTGCCCCAATAGACATTCCTGACAAGTTACTAACTCTGAGTTGCCTTGGGAATTGTCTGTGTGTTTTTTGGGGCAGCCAGTTTATCACCCCACARAAAACCCATCCCACTTCAGGGAATGCATCCGCTAGGCTGAAATATTTTGATTTTTGTGCACAGGATGGTGGAGCTGCTTCAGGGGAGGGGGAGTTCCGTGGAGCTGCAAGGTGCAGCCTGTGGATAATAACACTTCCTGCTGCTCTCTGTGGCTTTGGGGCTGGGGAACAGGGGGTTTGGCTCCCCAAAAAGGAGCAGGGCTCTAACTGAAAGCTGCTGCAGGGGCCTCGGGGCTGCAGGAGGAAGGAAGAGAGYGGGGAAACGTTCGGAAGAGGCAGAGCCTGGGGAGAGGGGTTGGTGGTCAGGAGCAGTGAGRGGGGATGTGGATGGCAGCAGGGAGGGAAGGGGATGAGGCACAGCGGGAGTTTGGGGCAGAGTTAGTCAGGGCTGTAATGAGAATTAGGGGAATGTGGGGAGCAGGGGCCTGTGGGGGTGTGTAAATTGTTTGCCTTGACAGAGGGGAGCAGATCAGAGAACCATGGAGTGGTTTGGGTTGGAGGGGAGCTTAAAGCTCATCCCATTCCACCCCATTCCATGGTTGGGTCATCCAGCCTGGCCTTGGACACTTCCAGGGATCCAGGGGCAGCCACAGCTTCCCTGGGCAGCTGTGCTAGGGCCTGCCCACCCTCCCAGCCAGGAATTCTCAATTCCCAATCTCCCATCCATCCCTGCCCTCTGGCAGTGGGAACCATTCCCTGGCTCCTGTCCCTCCATCCCTTGTCCCCAGTCCCTCTCCAGCTCTCCTGGAGCCCCTTCAGGCCCTGCCAGGGGCTCTGAGCTCTTCCTGGAGCCTTCCCTTCTCCAGGTGAGCACCCCCAGCTCTCCCAGCCCAACTCCAGCCCTGGGATCCACAATATGATGGGAAGGGGAGCTGGTGACTCTTGGTGGGAAAACCCACCTGGCAGCCTCGCTGAAGCCACAAGTATCAAGAATATTTTCACACAGTATCAACCAGAAAGTGCTGCTTAATCACAGCCTTTACATCCAGCAGCCTCAGAATGATTTGAAAAGGGAAGTAAACAGGCCTGTGAGTGTATAAATAATTCCATAATATTGCCACTGTTGCTGCCTCAACTTGGAAGAGCTGGGAGTTGCTGCTGAGCGGGCCTGGCTGGGCAGCCAGCCCTGCTGCTCTCAGACCAGKGATGCCTTGTGGAGGCTGACCTAGAACAGAGACTGGACAGAGCTAAAGTAGGGATGTATTCCAAGGATCTCCTGCATGGATCCACCTTGGGCAGCACAACCCAAAATGGCCCCAAAATGCACCAGCGCTCCCGGGGGCTCTCCCTGGGATCAGTTCTGCTCCATTTGCACCTTGCACTTCATTGTCCCATTCCAGCTTTAGCCCCTGCAGTCCCACCCTGCTTGTTTTTCTCTCTCCAGCCCACGGGGTTTGTGCTCCTGGSCTGAGATTTGGATCATTTGTCCTTGGTCCTCAGCTAAAGGAGGAATTCTTCTGTCTCCCTACTCTATRAAGAGAGTTTACCATTCCCTAATAGGAAGCCTGGACTTASACACTAAAGCAGCTCARAAMCAGAAAAGCTAAACCTGAGCATCATCAGGACCTGTATCAGTGCCCCAGAAATGCTTTCACATCTTGGAGGACTTTGGCCTGGATGTTTGGGTTTCCAGGAGGGAAGTCTCCAGCAGTTCAGTCCATGCCTGGAGCTGGGTTCTCCTTTGTCCCACCATGGTTCTGCTCTGCTCCCAGCCCATCCATGGCAGATTTTTCCTAGGAAAGATCCCAGCGTGGAGAGGGTGGCTGGAATGCTGTGCATGCCTTGCCTGTGTTGTGTTTACTTTGACTTTATTCTCCTTGCTCGTCCCCTGAGTAAACAATCCTAATCCAGTGCTGCACATCCAAGGCAGCTCTGCTGGGTCTCACAGAAAGAACCTCCCTGCCTTTCTGTGCCTCCTTTTGCCATCAAACTCAGAATTCCTAGGCAGGGAAAACCACTGATTTATATGGATTATTCTAATCCAACGTCATGCAAGCAAAATCAAAAAATAGTTTGACTACCTAATGATTCAGAAATGCAGACGTGTTGCCAAAAATTTTAGCATTTGTTAGCTTTACACTTGAGCAAATGCATTCTGGTAGAGAATTGAACTTCTTTAGTTTAACTCTTATCTGTGGAGTTTTAAGGCTTAGGAATTTATCCCACCAAAAAAATTTATAATTCTAACAAATATGAAAATTACTCTTTAAATTTCTTGTATCTTCCTCTTTTTTGGAATAAATATTTCTGAATTTATAAATACAGGGACAAACATTTTTCTTTTAAATACAGCCAGAAAAGTTTCTTCTTTTGTTGAACAGGAGCTCTAATATGATTTAGCATTTTCTACTTTGAGATAATGAGTTGAAGCAGGGCTTTAATGAAATAAATTCAGTGTAGCTGAGTGAGGAAAGGGGGTTTCTCTTGAATAACTCAGTTTCTTTCCAGTGCTTAAGGATTTCAATAAAAACAGGAACTAAATTTTTGGAGGCACCTCAGCAGAAGAAGGAGCCAGATGTGTTGATTTTGTAAACATTAAACAATCTGCATTCTAAGAATTACTCTCTGATCCCTTTGAACTCAAGGAGTGACTAAAGGATTTTGTGTCTCTCTATTGGACACTGTTTTTCTGTGCATTTGCCACTCATAACCAGAGCCTTGATATTATTGTAATGTATAAAATATCAGGAACAATGTGGGATTTTAATTTTTTGTCACTGTCTTCTGTAAAARTTATTTTGGACCTCATACAGGGGATGATTTTACATAGTTCTGTAAAGAATAAAAAAGTGGTAATTTAGGATGAGCAGACCTCTTATCAGTGCAGAAACTTGATTTCTGAATTTAATTCTGTTGGATAATGTAAACTGAACGTACTGCTACTATTCTATGTTAGCTTCTGGTTAGCTGGAGCTTACTAAAAATTACCTAAATTTTAATGTTTTTTCCTGTTCYACCTGAAAGAAAATCCAAAACCCAAACCTGTCCCAAAGTACTGTTTTTTTCTCTAAATTACCACAGCTGTCCATTTCAAAGAAATTTTCTGTAGTTCTGTCACAAGCAAGAAAAAGGGATTTGTTCAATCAGCTGAAATGAAATTATCTGCAAACCAGCAATGAGTTCCTTATGCATTTTCCCCATGATTCACTGTCTGATGAAAAATATGTTAATATTTGTTATAATTTTTAAACCAGATTTGAGAGGATTTGGGGTTTTATTTAGGTTTTTATATTGTAACACACAAGTCAATTGAGTCTTTGACATCAGACAGACTGGGAGGGACTTGAACCAAGTGAAATTACCTGTTCTGCATGAATCTCTCTCAGAATCTTGCTCGTTGACAAGTTCTTCTCACTGCTCTAAAACACTAAATTTTAAATTCAAACTAAAACGTTTTGGATAGAAGTGAGCAAAATAAAAAATTCCTGCAACATTCCAGTATACAATATTAAATGGGAAATTCATGGAGTTAATCAGTGTTTAAAAGTGCTGCTTTTGTTTTCGTTCAAAGCCAGGGAGCTTTGCATTACTTTTACATTATTTTTATTTTATTTTACATTTTTATATAGAAAAATGATACTTTCTTYCATTTTTAAATATTTTGTAGCATTATTTCCTGTGATTTGGTGCTGCCATAAATAATATTAAATTTTTGGGTACAAAATAATAATAATATTAAATGAATAATAATAAATAATATTAAATGTTTGGGTACAAAAAGTTGTAATTAATGTYTGGGCAGAGCATTGTGTGTTTCTGGAGAGAAATCTTTTCAGGTTTAGGGGAGCAATTACTTTTCCTGTGTGTTTTTTGGGGTTGTTGTCCCATAGGGATCACTTCCCTCTGGGCTGGTGCCTCTCCCAGAGGTCAGCTGATGTTTCACAGTGCAGTGCAGCATATTTTTCTCTGTGCAATGAAAAAAAAAGAAGTTTTATGACCTGAGCAAAACACTTTTCCCATTTCTGTAGAGACTTTTAGTGTCCAAAAGCTTTTCATAAATACAGCTATAGAATACCTAAGGCTATTCAATTCATCTTCTCAAGGGCGAAGGATTTTTTTTTTTTTCCTTTTTTGATTAAATTTTTTGGAGAAAGGAAGCTGTCAGAACAGACTTTATAGTTTTGCCTTTGTTGAATTGACACTCTATAAAATTTTATTTTAGCAGATTCGATACGAGAGGGAAGCAAAGGATAGACTCCAAGTAGGGCAGGGAAGAAAGTTGTAGGTTATTAAATCTTTTCAAGGAGAAAAGGAAGTAGTTCAGTGTGCTCACAGAGGTTCCTGTGTCAGCAGTTGGGAAGCCTGGCAGAGATTATCTCCAGGCAGCAGCAGGTTAAGGAGGACAGGGTGGGAAGGGGATGCTGAACTTCCAGCAAGAAGGAAATTGAGATATTTAACCTGATTCRGAGCTGGGTTTGCTTTAGGTCTCGTTTTACTCTGCAGGCCTTGAGCTGCAGTGCAAGAGAGTTTGGAGCACGCAGGTTAAAAAGTGAATTTCAGTGTGTTGAAGTAGACATCTTATTAGAATTGGTCGTTTTTTTAGAATGAATGTAGCATTAAGGAAAAATGATAGCAACACAGCAGATAAATTGGAGTAATTTAACATTTAACACATGG
>JACDOX010000305.1:483176-493376 GCA_014549065.1 Cardinalis cardinalis
CCATGAAAGTTTTGTTGGGAGCTGCCCCTGCCCTAAGGCCCCAGGCAGGATTAATGGGATTCTTTTGGGGTCCCTTGGCCCCGGGGTCCGTGCCGTGCTCTGCCAGCTCCGTTCTTTGTGCCAGCTCCAGCTGAGTTGGGTGTTTGGGGTGAGCTCGGGGAGCCCCTGAGCTGGGTGTGTGCCCAGAGCTCAGCAGCATTCCCTCCCAGCAGGATCCAGGGGCTGTGCTCCCACCCCTGGAGCTGGCAGAGCCTCTGGAGCCAGCAGGGTGTGGGTGGGAGGTGGAGCCAGGTGAGCCATGGAGGCTCTCAGAGCAGTCGTGTCCCTGCCCGTTGGGACTTGTGGGAGACTGGCAGGGATCAGGAGCTCAGCCCTTCTCTGCAGTGTCATYCTCACAGAAAATTGCTGCTTCTTTTAGGGGATTGGCCTGGCTGGTGCTTGATACTGACTGTGGTAGGGAGGGGAAATCAGASAGAGAAAATCCTAGAGAAATGCTTGTGTAGTCCTACATGGGACTGACTGGGAGAATTCCACTTGTCCTGTGTCTAGGCAGGGCAATGAGAAATATTCTAGCAGGCTGACAGCAGGTGAATGTTATCCAGACTGCAGCAGTTTGGGAATCAGACCTTCTGTTTTGGGAAGTTGTCATTTCTGCAGTCATGGAGACGCTCATTAGACATCTCACATTCAATATGCAGCTTATTGAGCAGTTGGCTGAGAAATGATGAGCAGAACAATTGCATCTTGAGGGAAAGCTGCCTTTGGAGAGAATGGGCTTCCCTGGGTTAGTCATGGGCACGTAATTGTTTAAATKTTTTTAATTAATCTGAAGATGCTGCTGGACATGGATGCTTCTCTGATGGGATGGGGTAGGTCCGGGTGGTTCAGGGTCATGCTTTTGCTTTGTGTGAAGATCTAGAAGGAGCAAACCCAGTGTGGTGGCAAGGATGTAACCTGTGAGTAAGTTTATTTTTTATATGCTGGTGTTAGAAACCCTGAGACCCTTCAGTAATGAGGTGAGATGGGTGCAGTTGCCTGATTCTTCTTCCAAAACTTAAAATGACATTGCATTAAAACATAAATTAATAACAAATCATGAAGCAAACCAGAAGTACATGGGATAACATTCTGGTTTCTTGTTCACTGATGAGTTCATAGTTAAACAGTGAAAAGAAAAATTGATATAAAATTGTAGCCTTGGACACATTCCACTAAGGGTCCAGAACAGTCACTTTTTATGCACTGAGACTTCCACTAAATTCATATATTCTACAGCTTTCCTAGCACAGATAAAAGGGCCTAGATCAATGGTATAATTTACCAATTTAGACCTTAGTTTCTATTTTTAAGTAAGTGATATCTAATATTTGGTAGGGGTTTGGGAGCATTTATTTCTAACCATTGTGGATTCTAAGGCCAGAATGAATATGGGTGAGCAGACTGAATTTACAAAATATCAGTCTGAGCACAACAAAAGGACTGGGGCTTCTTTTCTTTGAGGTGTTGKTTTTTTTGGGKTTTTTTTTTGTTCTTTTTATCTCCTAACTGAAAAATACTCCAATTCTTCCCCACCCCCAAGTGAAAGAAGAATTGGAGTGCCCTAAGACGGGGAGAGAAGCAGAAAAGGTGAAAAGCCCCGAGCAGCAGGGCAGAGCAGAGGAGGCCATAAAGGGTTTGTTGTGTGGTACACAGGTTGTTAATGCTGTTAATGATTGAGCTGTTTATGGGGGATTACAAAGGGATAGGAAACGACTCTGCTCAGGAATTCCACTGAACCCCAGAGACACGAACAAAAGTGTAGCAGGGTGCTGGACTGGCACTGGGCTTTGCCAGCAGAAGCTCCCCAGAGCTGGTGAGGAGCACAAGCACAAGTGGCTGCAGGGTCGTCCTGCTTTAGTGGGCCACCCGAGGTGTCCCCCGGGCCAGAGGCTCCTGGGACACCGAGAGTCCCTGGCACTATTGAGTTACAGCACGGCAGGGTTACAGGAGCTGGGAGTTCACAGAAATATGCTGTCATACTTGCTAGACCTGTACATCGAGTTTGGGGGTTGGGCATTTTGGGGGTTTGTTTTCTAGGGGGTTTTAATAAATGCAAACTTCYTAAACCCCGCTGATAAGTAGATATTTGTTATTTGCTCTGCTGGGAGTCCATTTTAGTTGTTTAAGATCAGGAATGTAGTTTTACTATTGGTTTTATGAATGCTTTGGCCATCCAGCTTGTTTTTTCAGAAGTGTAATGTTATGGTTTATAAACTGGAAGTCCCTTCTCYTGTTTTCCCACATCATAATCAAGTTTACAGCAGCTCTGGCTGCTTCTCTTCTGGTTGTGTTTCAGGCTCAGTGGCTCTGGTTCTTGGGCTGTGTCCCCACGGGTGGTGACCTTAGGGAGGGCTCTGAGGAGTGCTGGGACTTGCCCTGTGTTGTGCTGTTGCAGTCTGAAATCATCCTGTCCTGCTCACAACCCATCATGCAGAGTCTGATCACCAGGGCTATGTTTAGAAATGGAGGAGGAACCTTTCCAACTCCTCGTAGCAGAGATGGGAAGAGGAGGAGCAGCCACTTGTCATTTCCCTGCAATAGAGGCTCCTCAGTTTCTAGAAACATTTCTGGTGGTGTTGAGCAGTTTGATCAGCCTCTAGCTGTGTTTCCAGTAAAAAATGCTTCTGTTTGGTGTTTCTCCCAAAGCCATAGACTTGTCTTTGCCCTTATTAGTTCTTGGGCACGTTATGGTGATGGTTATAGATGGTGCAAAGTGGTGAGAATGCTCCTTTGAGCAGTGCCAGGTTTTAGCATTACCAGGTTCAGGGAATACCAAGCAGAGAGAAAAGCTGGAACATCCTGGCCATTGTAGTACTCTAACATATCAAATTACAACACAACCCCCCCATTTGTGCAAAAATCATTAATCCAAACCACCTGTTTGTTGTACATGATTTTACCTCACCTTTTGATGATACCAGGTCTGGGGTGAGACATCTGGGACTGAAACTCCTGCTGTATTCCAAATGGGAATCCAGCTGTGAGCCATGGATCAGGTTAGCACCATTTACATGAATTAGCAAAASCCATCAGCTGCCAACCAGGCTGCTGCTAGCTCCATTTCTGGCTGGAAGTTCAGTGTTCCTGGGGCTWAGCTGGGTGCAGGAGCTCGAGTGCAGTGGCTGCTGCAGCAATTGGAGCTGGCTCTGCCTGGGAAGGGGAGCACTGGATTGCAAGGAAGCTCCCAGTCCTTGGAAGTGGTTCCTGCAGCAARCTGTGACAGTGTTTGGTGTGCAGGCTCCCTGCTCCTGGCATGCTGGCTGCTGGCTCTTCATAACCTATGAAATGCAGAGTGCATGAATCCATCAGCTGGGGATAAATGTCACTGTTTTGGGGCTTTGCTCAGAAGTTGTGCAAAACTGGATGTAAAATGTTGCATTAAACCTTGGCAGGCAGCAATGTGCCACTTTGCTATTTAAGTTTGGGTTCAGCTGTGAAGGGGATTTTGGAGAAATAATACTCATCTTTTCCCTTCCTCCAGAGAAAACAGAAATGTGCTGCTGAAAACTGGTGATTTTTTTACAGCTGTTTTGGACACTGGGGAGAAGGGGCAGTGGATGTGTCTGAATTCTCTCTGGAGCATTTCAGAGTATCATTTAGGAATATTTCACCGTACAGTTGTGTTCTGCCAAAGTCACAGGATCCATACTCATAAATAATTTGTGTTTTTTGTGAAGTGCCCTCCTTTAGAGCCTGCTCTGTTCAGCAGCAAGTGCAGAATGAAGCTTCACGTGATGCACGTGGGTTTAGCAGTTGATGAGCAGCTAATTAAAGGCTGCTCTGGACCTGGAAGGAGGTGCTGTGGAAGTGTGTGTCCAGGAGAACAGACCTTAGGCCACCCAAAACATCTCCTGGACTTCWGGGATGGAGCTGGAAAGAATTTCCTCTTTGCCCCAGTCGAGGAATGAGTGATAGTATCACGTTTTCTATTTTATGTGTGGATTATTTACAGACAGATTATTCATCTCTGCCTTTTTCTCCCCAGTACAGGAAGTTTTGCTGGCATTTAAGTAGCTTGTCTCGATTTGGATTTTTTTTTCCTTCCTTCTAAAACCCAAAGCTTTTCACTGCAAAAGAAACCTAAGGGAAAAGTTCTCTGAAACCAGGATGTGTGTGCAGAATGATGGCTGGGTGTCCACCCACAGATTAAAACATTCTTGCCAAGGGTAGCTCTGTTCAGATACAGCAAAATAGYTGTGTGGGGACTGTAAGTGGTAGAAAGTTGTTGTTGCCTGTTTTAAGAAAGTACAGAAGAGAACAAAAACCTGACTTTAGTTTAGAACTTGAATTAAAAGCCACAGAGAAGCAGGATGGAAATCCTCCAGCCTGCAGTGGCATTTATTGCCCAGGATACAGATTTGTGTTATTGCCTTTAAGAAGCTCTGCAGGACTGCTTGTGTCTGAAGTTCTGTACCTGGTACAAGTTTTTGATGTTGCTGCTGGAGGATGAAGTGGGCTCTCCTGCAAGTTCACAGCTAAAGCAGCCTGAGCTCTCCTTGTCACTCCCTGTGTCTGTCAGGCCTGGCAAAGGTGTTGGGAAAATCCTCTCAGCTGCAGGTTGGGAACTGCAGGCAGCTGCTGCTGGGCTGTGCTCCAGCTGAGAGAGGAGCAGGGCTGCAGGGCAGGGCAGGGGACTGTCACTCTCTGTCCCCCCAGGTGAGAGCCCACCTGCAGAGCTGCCCCAGCCCTGGGCCCAGCACAGGAGGGACCAGGTGTGATCCCAGGTACAACCATGAGCTTCCAGCTCTGGACTGTCCAGAGGGACCTGGAGCTGCTGGAGAGAGTCCAGAGGAGCCCCGGAGCTGCTGCAGGGCTGGAGCCCCTCTGGAGCCAGGCTGGGAGAGCTGGGAATGTTCCCCTGGAGCAGGGAAGGCTCCAGGCAGAGCTCAGAGCCCCTGGCAGGGCCTGAAGGGGCTCCAGGAGAGCTGGAGAGGGACTGGGGACAAGGGATGGAGGGACAGGAGCCAGGGAATGGCTCCCACTGCCAGAGAGCAGGGATGGATGGGACATTGGGAACTGGGAATTCCCGGCTGGAATGGAATTCCCAGTGCAGCTGGGGCTGCCCCTGGATCCCTGGCAGTGCCCAAGGCTGGAGCAGCCTGGAACAGTGGAATGTGTCCCTGCCCATGGCAGGGGGTGGATCAGGTTGGGCTTTAATGATCCTTCCAACCCAGAGCCCAACTTCAACCCAGTTCCATGACTTTTTACACCTTGGTGCTGCCCAGGGTCCTGCCCTTACCTGTGCAGGTGTCACAGGGCTGGGATGCAGCCTCSTCCTCCCTCCCTTTGCCAGCAAAGCCCAGGTGCAACAATGACACAGTTTATTTGAGGTTGGTGCAGAACCTCCCCTGTGAGCCCCTCCAGTCACAAATCAGTAATTCCTGGCAAGATCCACTTGGATCCTACCAAGACTTTTCAGTCACCAGTTGTTCAGTGCTCTGTAACACAGMAATATGAATTTCTCACAACCCTCCAACAATTTGGGAAGGAAACAGACACTGCAGGTGTGTCTGGAAGCTGAGTTTGTAAACCCAGAGAAGCTTTGTGCCAGAACCTTTTCTGAAACTCAAGGTGTGGCRGCTGCTTTTTAATACCTGGTGTGTCTGATCTGAAGCCATCACCATACTATTAATTAAAGAACTAAAAAGGGGTGGTTGGTATCGTGTTGTAGTCCCTTTGGAAGCTGGAAAAGTGCCCCTGGATAGAGGCTTGAGTCAGTGCAGCTGAGGTGGAGATGCAGAACCCCTGAGCAGSATGCTCTTGGCTCTGCAGTGGTGTCTCTGATGGACACAGGGGCTCATTGTGGGGTTTTTCACATTAGGATGACAGAACAGATAAACTGGGAGAGCTTTGTCCCAGYGGTGTCTTCAGGAGCAGTGAAGTTTGCATTTTCAGTTTTCCCATATAAACTTCCCAAACTCTAAAGGGAGAAGAGTGTTTCATCCTTCCTTATCTTTGCCTCTCCTTGCYTTTTCTGCCCAGGAACTTTAATATTTTAAGGCAGGGCTTCAGCATTTTGGTATTTTTAAGGACACAGTCCTTCAGTGGGAAACAGCACTTAGGTGTGGGATCATTGCTGGGGATGGGAGAGAAGAAGCAAATGAAAAAGCTGCCAGTGACTTTGTGCTTTTCCATGGAGAGCAGAGCCGGGTCTCCAAAGGGAATGGGAAGAGAGGAGCTCTGCCATGGGCCTTTAGGAGACAGATCTCTTCATCTCAGTGCTCAAGTGGCTGTGCAGGGAGTGCTGGCCTGGAAATGGCCAGGAATTCCCCTCAGCTGGGTTCCAGCAGTCTCTGGGATTCCTGCAGTGTGCCTGGAGCAGGCTGAGCCCCCAGGAGCCCCGGAGCTGCAGAGGGCCAGGCTGGGACACGCTGGAGCCGCTCGCTCTGCGCCGCCTCTGCCGGGCTGGGGACAGGCAATCTGGGTCATGTCTGTCTGTCCATGCC
This sequence comes from Cardinalis cardinalis, assembly GCA_014549065.1. NCBI lineage: Eukaryota > Metazoa > Chordata > Aves > Passeriformes > Cardinalidae > Cardinalis > Cardinalis cardinalis. The sequence continues at coordinate 489,662 of JACDOX010000305.1, forward strand.
ACAGAGTGCAGCCTTGGCTCAGCCAGCCACACCTGAACAGGGCATTTCCCCCCCTGTGCCTCTTTTCCTCCCCAGGCACCCCAGAGCAGGGACAGTACAGGGGGATCCCGTGTTCAAGGCTCTTTGGCTGTTTTGGTAGCACATGAGGGGTTTATTGCTGTGCCTGCTCCTGAGAGGCAGCACTTCCTGGGTTTAGGAACTGGAAAATGAGCGTGGATGCCTGTGTTCATCAAATATTTAATTACAGCATGTCAGTGGTGCCATTACCTGAGCATAGGTGAGTGTCTGAAAGCCTGAGCTGGGCTCTTTTCCCTGGCCAGCATCCTCACATCCCTGCCTGGCCTCCTCCCCAGTGCAGCTCCCAAGCAATTTCTCATGCCCACGTGTCTAATCCACAGTAATTCCAGGCTGTGGTCATTATGTCCTAAAAAGAGAAAACATTTCTAGTCCAAAATAACCGAGGTTTACTGAAGTCATTCATATTCACACTGGCAAATATCCAAACATCTTTCTTTTTGCCTACTTCCTTTCCCATCCTCCAGCCTGCATGGGTTCTTCTCCTTAAAGAAAAGAAACTTKCACTTCTAGATTTCAATGCATTTTWTTGCTGTAAATCTCAAAATAGGAAGGAAAAAGGCCTTCAGGTGAAAATCAGAATTTAAAAGCTAATTCTGTCTTGRCTGGGACATTCGTTCCTTATTTGTATCTTCAGTTTTAAATATGCAAATTTATTTATTTTTATCCTGCTGAAGCTGCTTTACAGAGGCAGTGTCAGAGTGGTGGTTTCTACCTGAAGAGGGGTTTTTGTGTGTGGAATTCCTGGAGCTGTGAGATATGTTGTAATCAGATAGGAATTTGGGAAATGTATAGGTCTTTCAGGAATGCATAGCTCATGTTGTCATCATTTTTCAGCTCTCCACCATCCAAACTTTGCTTTAGCTAATGCAAGCCAGATGGGTTATTGCTATTTTATACACTAATATTTGTATTTAGGGTTTTTTAATGGTCTCTGCTAATACTGCTGAGGCAGTAGGAATTGTATAATCATGATTAAGGAAATTTTTTTTACTTCAGTTGTTTTGTTCGTTTCTCAGTGCTGGTTATGGATCAGGTGTTGCAGAGATTATTTTATTTTATCTTTCACTAGGGAAAAAAAAAAGGTTGCTTAAAGATGGATTTCTGGTCTGCTTTGGGAGAAAGAAACAGAGTGGTTTATACAAATGCAATAAATAAATAAATAACTCTGGAAAAAAAAAAACCCTGCATGTGAGTACAATACTGCAGGAAACATGAGACAGCAGAAAAGCAGCCTTCCTTGCAGAAATACTTGATCAAGCATTCTTCTCCCCTGAAGTGAAATTCAGATTAATAATGGTGACAGTTGTCAACTTCAAACCACCATCAGTTTTAGAAGCTCAATTACAATCTATTTTCTTKGTAGATAATAATTCCAGATAAATATTGCTAAAAGCAAGCCCGAGCTGAGGAGACAAAGCAATTAAATCCCACATTAATTTGTTTACCAGTGTCACACGGAATAAATCGACTGTAAGTTTTCCTAAATGATCTGGAGGTRCTGGGGAGAGCTTTTTTTGTGGAATATTGGAGAGGGGGAATGTGGATTCTTTGCTGGAGTCACGTGCTTAATTAGACATTATGTAAATGATACTTTACATGACAGAAATAATCTTGGCTGAGTTCTGTGGTGATGCCAGGGCTGCCTTGGCCACGGGAAGGTAAAAAATGGGAGGAGGGAAGGAGACACAAGTGGGCAGAGCTCTGTGAACAGAATTTCAACACCAGCACTTGCTCATTCTCTCTTTTTAAACAGTGCAACATCAGCCCCATCCATGCAGGAGTACATTTTAGCTTGAAAAGATCAATTTTGAACTCTTTTGGTTTTAAAGATAACCTTTCAAATGTGTGCCAGAGCAGCCTGGAGTTCCAGGAATACAAACAGAATCAGTGCTTCTGCCTCAAACCTCCCTGAATGGCAAAGCAGCAGCAGGAAAAAAAATTGTAAGGTTGTTTTTTTGGGTTTGATTTTCCTTTTTTTTCCCTTCAGGCAATGTGAACATTAAGACAAACATCTCGATTTTTATACTGTTTGGAAAAAATCTGTGAGTAGGAAGGGAAGCTTCACTTCTGAATATCCTTAGGTTGTTATTCTTTGCTGTAATTATTTTATGATACCTTCAGAGCACCTGATTTGGTTTTTATCTTTYGTGGTACTTTGGTTTTTTTGGGTTTTGGTTTTTTWAAAATTATGCCARGGYTGTATCTATTGCTGTATCTTCATTGTACTTAAGAGGMAAAGAAAAAATATGTCATTTGCCAAGTGGCAGCTGAGAGAGGGATTAAATAACTTGCTCAAGTCAGTGTCAGAGTTGGGATTAGAAATCTGTTCCTGCTGTGGTCTCTGAAAATAAGATTATGTTACTTGTGCCCTGAATTATAGTCAAATAAAAGAGATTTTAGAGCCTTCTGTGGTAGGCGTGTCCTGTAGCCACTTGTCATGTCTGGGTAATAAATAGGAACTTGTAGATGAATTTAGTGGGAATTTTGAAATGGATTCAGGAGGTAGCAGGATTATACCCATGCTGCTTTGTGGTTCATCATATTTTCAATTCATGGATGAAATGTTAAATTCACGTGTGAGATTACCTGAGCAGAGCTAAAAGTACAAACAGGGATTGGTCTGATAAAGGGCAGGGGGAATTAGGATTTKAGGCAATAATTCAGCACCATCATTATGCACAACACTGTACTCATGAGAGGAATTAACAGCAAAAAATAATAAGGGAAACTTCTGCTGCTCTTTAGCATTTTTGTGCTACAGATAGAGTAAGGAAGGACAATTCAGGAGACTTTTTTTAATGACTGGGATCTAAATCTAAGGAAAAGACTTCCAAAGCAGAATGTTTTTCATGGTTGTCACTATGCTGTCTAAATAATACCAGGTATCAACAGAGTATGAAACAAATTAGTCTCAAATAAGATTATTTAGCATCTCTAGAAATTAATGTTTTAGTGAAAACTTCTTTGGTGCTCAGGATACTGAATTAGACTGGTTTTTTGATTTTAATATCTTTTAAATTTGGGCTTTGAGTAAAAGTACATTGTACATAGATAYGTATAACTCAGTTAAAAAGATGAAAATGGGGAGTCAACAGTCTCAAAATCCAGGTTTGTCAAAAAAGTRGCCCAAATATCCCTTTACTTTTCCAATGGACAGAGAATTGGTAATTTTTTAGTGGATTTTGGGTTTGTCAGAGGAGTGAACAGTGCTCAGGTGAWGAACTTGAGTCTGCCCAGGTTTGAGAGCTGTGCTAGTTGTTGCYTTACAGGAGATCATAAAACACAGCTGGGCATTAAAAAGGAAAAAAACCTATATTTTTCTGCCCCTTCTTCAAATCTTCAGAGTCAGCTCATCATTTACAAATATCCCTTATTTGTGTTTCCTCTCTGGACGGGTAACTATGATGCATTCTTATCTTAGTGTGAGAACAGCTTTTCTCAAAAACAAAATATCAGAATTTGTCATCAGACTCTTGTGTCTGGGCCTCACCTGGAGGACTCTGGATCCCTGACACATCTCCAGGACTTTTTGGGAGTTGTGGAGCCTCTGGAGAAGAACAGAAGTTCTTTCTCTTGGTTTTTTATTATTTGCAAACAGCTTTTCCTTTCTTTTTGGTGCTTCCTGGTGCCAGTGGGC
>JACDOX010000305.1:494721-510550 GCA_014549065.1 Cardinalis cardinalis
GGCTGGATTCCTTTCATTGGAGTTATTTTTGCTGATTCTCAGTCTGAACCTCACAGCATTGCTGCATCCCCCGTGTTGGAGCGGCTGTGGCAGGAGTGGGAGCTGTTTTGGAGCTCGCAGCCCTTTCCCTCAGTGCATCATTAACAGGCACCGGGGGTCTGCGAGCTCCCTGCCATGTTTGCGTGGCTAATTGAAAAAAGGAGGTGTGTTCGGAGCAGTCTGGCTGCACAAAACGAGTGTGGGAAAAGGTTGTGTGGTTGTTAAGGACGTGTTGGGATGCCAGGGGAGCATATGGTCCGTGGTGAAAGGTCCGGGGCGCGCGCGGCTCAGCCGGATTCCCAGCGCTCTCACTTCCTTCCCCTGTGCTCCCCTCCTGATCCCACCCTCCCGCATCTGTGCCTGCAGAAGTGACTGATGGCAGCCCTGCGTCGCTCTGAATAGAATGTGAAATTTATTCCTGTTGGGAGAGGGCTCGGCATTACAGGAGCTGAGCACAGGCAGAGGCTGCGAGCGAGTCTCCCTGACAAGGGTTTGTGGTGGTGTAATTTCCAAGTGGCTCGGTGAAATTTCAGCCATGTAAATGATGTCTGACTCACGCTCGCAAGGATTCAAAGTCAGCTTTTAAAAGACACTTTTTTGAAGTTTTCAGTGTTGCAGACACACGGCTGAGGCAAAGAGCAGAACATGCGAGCAATAAACAGAAGATCAGCAGGCTTAGAGCTTTCTTGGCACTTGTATAACASCAATATAAATTTGCATTCCTTTATTTTGTTTTGCTTTTAAGTGGCCTTTGCGTGATATCTTTACTTTTCCCATTTATAATGAGGAAAAAATTGACTGCTATCAGAGCTGAGACGTGCCAAAAAGGGTGGGAGCTTATCACTTGTGAACTTGCAGAATGATTTTCTGTCATACTCCGTGTGTATCACAGGAGTTCATCATTGCAAGTATTGAAAATGTCACAGGAGAAATTTCATGTTTGATTTTGTAATTAGAGAAGTTCCAACATGATTTGTTTGGGGTTTGTTGGGGCGGATTTTTTTTTTTTTTAGATGAAAGGAAGACAAGGCTCAGCGCTACGTGCAGTGCCTTGTTTGACATGAACAGTTCAGATTTGTCTTCCAGCTCTGAATAACTTTGTAAGGAATCAAGTGTCTAAGTCATAGAATTATTGTAGAATCATGGAATGGTTTGGGTTGGAAGAAGTCTTAGAGATCATCTTGTTCCAGCCCCCTCCAGGGATACTTTCCACTATCCCAGGTTGTTCCAAGCCCTGTCCAGCCTGGCCTTGGACATTSCAGGGATGGGGCAGCCATGGAGGAACCTGTGCCAGGAATTCCCAATTCCCAATGTCCCATCCATCCCTGCCCTCTGGCAGTGGGAGCCATTCCCTGGCTCCTGTCCCTCCATGCCTTGTCCCCAGACCCTCTCCAGCTCTCCTGGAGCCCCTTCAGGCCCTGCCAGGGGCTCTGAGCTCTCCCTGGAGCCTTCCCTGCTCCAGGGGAACATTCCCAGCTCTCCCAGCCTGGCTCCAGAGGGGCTCCAGCCCTGCAGCAGCTCCAGGTCCCTCCTGTGCTGGGCCCAGGGCTGGGGCAGCTCTGCAGNGAAGTCTTAGAGATCATCTTGTTCCAGCCCCCTCCAGGGATACTTTCCACTATCCCAGGTTGTTCCAAGCCCTGTCCAGCCTGGCCTTGGACATTGCAGGGATGGGGCAGCCATGGAGGAACCTGTGCCAGGAATTCCCAATTCCCAATGTCCCATCCATCCCTGCCCTCTGGCACTGGGAGCCATTCCCTGGCTCCTGTCCCTCCATCCCTTGCCCCCAGTCCCTGTGCAGCTCTCCTGGAGCCCCTTCAGGCCCTGCCAGGGGCTCTGAGCTCTGCCTGGAGCCTTCCCCTCTCCAGGGGAACATTCCCAGCTCTCCCAGCCTGGCTCCAGAGGGGCTCCAGCCCTGCAGCAGCTCTGGGGCTCCTCTGGACTCTCTCCAGCAGCTCCAGGTCCCTCTGGACAGCCCAGAGCTGGAAGCTCATGGTTGTACCTGGGATCACACCTGGTCCCTCCTGTGCTGGGCCCAGGGCTGGGGCAGCTCTGCAGGTGGGCTCTCACCTGGGGGGACAGAGAGTGACAGTCCCCTGCCCTGCCCTGCAGCCCTGCTCCTCTCTCAGCTGGAGCACAGCCCAGCAGCAGCTGCCTGCAGTTCCCAACCTGCAGCTGAGAGGATTTTCCCAACACCTTTGCCAGGCCTGACAGACACAGGGAGTGACAAGGAGAGCTCAGGCTGCTTTAGCTGTGAACTTACAGGAGAGCCCAYTTCATCCTCTAGCAGCAACATCAAAATCTCCAGAGCAGAGGAGCTCCCCATGAGCAGAGCCCTGTGTCCCTTATCCTGGGAAGACCTTGGAGCCCAGCAGGGATATCCCTGTGCCCAGCACCCCCCTGTGTGCCCCTGGCYGTGCCAGGTGGCCCCTGGCCCTGGTGACAGAGCCCTGCCCAGCCTGGCAGCCCCGGGGGCCCTTTGGTGCCGCAGCAGCAGCTGTGAGCAGAAAGGGCCTCGCTCGGGGCCATATGGTTTGTGGGGATGGGGGTGCTGCTGGGCTGGCAGCTGGTGGCAGCTCAGGGATTAATGCAGAGCGGAGCTTTCACTGAATTCTCTGAGAAGCAACACGAAGAAAAACATGGTTGGGCCTTAAAAGTGACTGACCTGCCCAGACAGCCCTATTAGAGCACACAGAGAGAAATGCTCATTTAAACTTCCTTTCGTGCCATCTTGAAGAATTTTAATATTATTTTTCAAGATTTTCATGTTGTATTTAATAATTTTAATATTATTTTTAAGGATTTTAGTGTTATATTTAAGGATTTTAATGCCATATTTAAGGATTTTAATGCCATATTCAAGATTTTCCAGCGCTTGAACTTCTTCTCTAACTTAGCATTCAGGACCTTGGCTAAGATGGCTCATTCTCGTTGTGTGTTATATTTTTAGGGAATAGTGGTGGATTTTAAAARAAGAAAAAGTAAGATTATCCTGAACTTCTATGTGTTTATAGTCAGYAAGTTGAATTGAGGAAAAAAACCCCTTTTTCCCCCCCTGATTTTAGGAACAAAACTATTACAGGTAAAATATGTAGTAGAAAATGTTACACAATTAAGTGTGTAGCCCAAACAGTTATTTTTGTAGTTCTATTTATCTCTGATGATAAARCATCATTAAAAACGGCTTTTTTTCCCTTCCATTTTGAGGCCACTCATCTTTCTATGCAGCTTTAATTGGGCAGCTCTGAAAGGGATGTGGGAATTTAGTATGGGAAATTGAAATGGGATCCTGTTTAGATTGAGTACAATTGGAACAGCCCTCAGAATTTAGAAAGCTTTTTTTCCTCTAATTAAGGGATAGATAAGTCAACATTCCCTAAAAAAAACCCCTATCAGCTCTTCATGGAGGCAGCAGCTGTGGGACCAATACCAATTTGAGGTATCTGCTGCTGGTGTCTGAGATGGACCTCAAGTCTGAGACCAGATTTTTTCTATTATTTAAATTCTCAACCAATAGGATGGAATRAAACAAAACTTACAGGGAGAGAGGAACAAAACACCCCCCAGTGGCACTGAGATTGGTTTTACTGTCATTTTTGCCCATGGTAAAYGTGGAGACCCCACCCATTTCTGTGATGTGGTCCATAGTTGTGGAGCACAGGTTGARTGGTGGGTGTTGGGTTTTTGCCTCCTCATTGTCCAGCAGGGAGTCCAGGACCGTTGTTGGGAAGGTGCTGCTGCAACCCAGAGTCAACAGCAGCAAAAATAGTGTGCAAAAAATGATGTGCAGTCACTGGCCCTGCTTATCCTGAATTTTTCTTCCAGCTTCTCCCCAGCAAGCTTGGGCAAATTAAAATGGGGCATTTTCCAGGACTCCTTGATGATTTAATCCAACCTGTTGGGATACACCTTCACAGGATGAGGATCCATCCCAGCTCAGGGCAGACAGCCCAGTCAGCACTCAGCAGGCCAAGAGAGATTTAGCCTACAGATATCACCTCAGTTCTGCTGCTCAGCTGTCTGTTAAAAGTAATTAAAACACTCAGTGATAGAAGAAAAATCTGTGATTAAAATCCTAGGGCTTCGTCCAGCCATCTCCAAGGCAGAGCCACTCGTGTCCTTCCATTGCCTCCTATAAAATCATGTTAATTTGGGAGCAGGGAGTTCTGGACAGTGGTTGGGTTTTGACCCATAGTGTTGTGATGGGATATTTTTAGCTTCATCTTTTCCTAGATAAAAAATAAACTTTGAGATTTTGATGAAGGTTGCTCTGGTTCATAGAGCTGAATGATTTTAATTATGGTTTAATATCAAAATAAACGGTACATGATGCATCTGCATAAACATTTCCATTTTTATAGATCTGAATCAGTGTTTGGTGTCTAAAATCAATGTGCCCTTAACTCCTCACATAGGATGACATTTGAAAAGTGGCAATGTTAGAGAATGTTGGAGCAATCTCATAAAAGGTGGATGTTGGCCTCTCCTTCCAAGGAACAAGAGGGAATGGTCTTGAGTTGGTTCAGGGGAAGTTTAGGTTGGATATTGAGGAAAATTCCTTCGTGGAAGGGGTTGTCCAGCCCCATCCCCATCCCTAGATTTAAAAACCATGTGGATGTAGCACCTGGGGCCATGTGCCAGTGGTGGCAATGGTTGCACTGGATGATCTTTAAGCTGTTTTCCAACCCGAATAATTCTGGGATTTTATGAAGAGGTATTGGATATCTAAATATGTTCTCATGGCTTTGTCCATACTTTAAAAAAATGATCTAAGCTCACAAAGCAAACAAGGAAACCCAACCCTTTCACTACCAACTTTTGTATTCCAAACATTTGTATTTGAAAGTTAAACTGAGTATTGTGTTCGTGGAATTGAAGGTGTGGTGGTGCAGAGCAGAGAATGTCCAGGACAGCATCCTGAAAACTGACACCGTGTCTCAGTRGCTTTGGAAAACAATTCCTGCAGGATGGAAATAAGGTTTTGCCAATCACAAATGGATTGCCAGATTTCAATTATTTACTTAAAAGAAATCTAAGTGAATTTCAATAAATTTTTCATTGGCTAAAGTCAAGAATTCAACTAAAGCATTTTTAGATTAATTTTTGAATTCTGTTATTTAATAATCTTTATACACAAATAATTCCCTATATTACATTGTCTTTGCTGTTGGGTTACACTGTGCTGATATAAATGAGTATATTCTGATGTTTGCAGGTGTGAGAGGTTGCATTTAAATGAAGTACAATTAATATCAAGTCCATCTGCACTGGTTATAGATTGATATTCTCTCTCCTGTTATTTTTCMCTCCACAAGTAAATGATGCCGTTTGAGATTCCTGATAGATCCTTCAGAAACTCATCAGCAAATAAGGAATATTTGCTGAATATTACTATTATTAATCTTGATTATTTTTTTTTATCAAAATCTTAATATTTTTCTAAACTGCAGACTCTCAAGCTGGCTAGTTCAGGAATTCTCAGATAGATTTTTGCAGGAAAAGGCTGAACTGGGATGCTGGACACTGGCAACAGTTGATGAGTGAGATTCTCCATTGTCCTTGCTGGAGGTGCCATTCCCAGCTGGGTTTTCCCTTTGTGCAGAGTTGGGGGAGCTGTTGTGGAGCTCAGCCTGGTTGGAGCTGTGATTCATTGACTCCTCTGACAGCCCTGCTCTGCTCCCCCTGGTGTCTCCATGTGATCCCCACCACGGAATCCGCAGCTCCGGTGGGATCGCGGCTGCGGWTGCGTTTGTGTCGTCAGAGGGTCCCCAGTGGAAGCATCTCCACWACATCAAATTCCTCCTGTCCCATGAGCCATTCCTGGGGCTCTGCTGCATCCTTTTGGGTGTCTCCTGCTGGAATTCCCACGGAGTGTGACTCCAAGGATGGAGCTCTCTGGAATGGCGGTGGAAGGGCAGCGGAAGTGGSGCGTTGTCATCTCTTGATGTTCTCCCTAAAGAAACTCTCCTTCATGCGTGGTTGTTTTCCATGGGGCTTTGTCCCTGGAGCTGGTGGTTTGGAATTTCCTTAGTTCTTCTGAAGAACAGTTCTGAGTTTTCAGCAGCTTTTCAGCAGCTGATGAGTGACATGGATGATTGCTCTGGATTTAGGGAACGTTTGCCTTTTTCCTGGTGTTTCCTTTCCTGCCTCACCTGTTCTTGCAGCATTTTATGGGACTGCTTTGGTCAATTTGCTACAGTTTCTTATTTAAAGCCCATTTGTAAGATACCTGGTGCCTACAGAGAATCTGCCTTTAGTCTTTGGACCTTTTATAAATATTCTAAATAGTTACTTTGTCTAGACTTTGTCTAGATTTGGGTTTCTACTCTTWACTCACTATCCATGCTAGATAATCTTTTTTGTGGCCTCTTTGTAACATTKTTCCTTATTTATTCAATGTTCTGCTCTCACTTTGTGCCCAAAGCCTTGATTTTGAACACATTCAGCAATTTTTTCAACACTTCAGTTATTTTTTACCTATATTTTGATATGTCAAATAATAAATATCTATTGTCTTCATTTCCATTTATTTGCTTTCTTATTTACAAACACAAATTTGCAATCTACCTATTCACATATTTTAAACAACTCTAAGATATCTAATCACTCAAAATAGTAAATAATGCAATTATCAGTCCCCATAATTGCCCTAAAAGTTGTAACAAATAATTTCTTTGTCGTCTTTATTCTTTGTGGACTCTAATTTATGTGTATACCAGACCTTACCTTAGGTTTATTACTCATGTTGATTTTAAGTGCTCATGGGAAGGGAGTTTCTTTTCCCAAATGCAGCAGCAGTTCGTGACTTCTTCAGCAAAGAAAACCCCAAAAAAGAGGGATCTTGGAAATATTAAGTTTAAAATAGTCCCTGTGGGATCTAAACTTTGTGTTGACTTTTCTCTGTTGTGCTTTGGGAATTTTTTTTGTCTTCCTTAAAGGCTGTTGGAGTTTAACTGAGGACACAGTCCAGAATATAAAATTTAGTGGTTCAAATACACAGAGGTTAAAGATTGTGACTCCATCTCAAATCATGCTTTGAGTGAAGCTTTGCACACGAATACTTTTGCCACACAAATATTTTGCTTGAGKGGAATATTTTTTATGCTTTATACTATTATAAAATTTAGATTGAAAATTGTGTTCTGTTTGTTGCTCAGTTTTAGTGAGAGCCCAGTGCCTGTTTGATCCAAGCTTGCCCACAATTCCATGGAAGGAAATAAGTGCTGCCTGTGCAGGAGTAGGGATGGAGCACATCTCAGCTTTTCCACCTGTGGCACAGCTGGATCAGTGAGAGGAGATGAAAGCCAGAAGATCAAATCAGTTTGGACAGGAGAGCTGGAGGTGCAGGAGGTCAGGAGGTTCCTCAYGTGAGGAATTATTACCAGGCTAGAATGAGAGAGTTGTATTTTTAGTTTATAAGATTCTTATTGACATAAATAAGAAAATAAGGGATGAGGAGGAGAAYTCACATCAGTGGAGGGAACACAGAGGGGAAGATTAATGTGATTTAATTTGGGRGATGAAGAAATTTCAGGAGCCCAAACTCTGGTCAGAGGGAAGAGATGGATTTGGGCTGCAGAGCAAAGCTTGAAGAGGGAGATGAGGGGGAGAAGAGTCATAAAAATAAATTAATAAGGCTTCAAATTTTTAAGATAAAAATCTGTCTCATGTTGTTGGGCTTTGTGTCTGGCACCTTCCCCTATCCCAGATTGCTCCAAGCCCTGTCCAGCCTGGCCTTGGACTCTTYCAGGGATGGGGAATCCACAGCCACTCTGGGCAAGTCACTGTCCTTGAGACACTGAGGAAATACCTGATGGCAAAGGTTGGGAAAGGAGCCTGGGGGATGGTTCAGGGAGCCTGGAGTGGGTTATTCAGGGAGCCTGGAGTGAGTTCAGTGCATGCTGGGGATGTGGAAGGAGGCARGTGAGAGCAGCAGGGAGACAGAGGAGAGATTTCCATCTTGGAGCTATTTTAGACTCCCTTGTTTTCCACGGGGAATTCCCATTCAGCAAGGAACAGTGCCATTCTTGTGGAGTAATTCAGTGAATCTTTGTGATAGAATCTTACATTAGAAACTTGTTAAACTGGAGAAAATACTCCAAGAATTATCCATCTCATCAAAGCTTTTAAAAATAAATGGGTGTTGYAGAAAAGGGGAATTGTCCAGGTAGCACAAAGTTAACACAGGAAGCAACTTTGCCTTCTAACCACATTAAACCCAAAGGTTATGGTGATTAAATTACAGCATTATTTATACTAAGTGATAGAATTCCTAAGAAATCCATGGAATCTGTGCCTTTTCCTWGCAGAAAGCAGTGACTCAACAGCAAACTGACACTGTGACCTCAGCTGCCTAAAAGAACTCAACTTGCTTTGAAAAATATTTCCTTCTGTTAAGAAAAGAAAGAAGGAAAATCTTGCTGAGGTATTAAGATTTGTTGGCAGTATCTCTTGCTCCTACAGTAGGCACAATTCAGAATATCTCAGACCTTGACAACCAAGAAATGAAAAGTTATGGGACAAGAAAATCCAGATTTAAATCTTCCCCTGCTGAGCTGGCAGTTTGGCTGAAAATTGTTTGCATGCTAAGGTGGAGTTGCTGTGAGCAGGGGAAGGAGCAGTTGAAATGTCTAAATGGAGCTGTTGATTGGATTYAAGGAGATTTATTAAACTTCCCCAGTTCACCTCGTGGACAGTCTTTCTGCATGTTTATGTTTCATTTCCATGGTAAATGGGGCCCGTTTTCTGTCAGGAAGATGAATGTGAAGGAGAGGTGTGGGTTTGGTGATACTCAGGGTACAGRGCTGGTTGTCATCCAGGGAGGGGCAATCACAAAAGTGCATTTCTTCCTGGAGGGTGTGGAGAAGGCAGGGACAGACGTGTCCTGGAGGTGCTCAGGGAGAGGCCTGGGACACAGCTKGGGAAAAAGGAGATTCCAGTTAGGTCCAGGGCACATAAAAACTCTGGAGAAGTTGTAAAATCTGTGTCTTTGTAGGACTGTGAGACTGGATTGATAATGGCCTGAACATCCTGATCAAGGTGGACCTCCCTGCTGCAAGAGGTTGGGTTGGAGCCCTCCAGAGCTCCTTTCCAGCTGRTGCATTCTGTGATCCTAACCTGTAGGAAGTGTAGATTTTCCATGGAATACAGGAATTGCAAAGTTGTGGGGCCGGAGTCCTGCCCTAGGTCAGCACAGGGGGGTCACTCTGGCCTGGGACCACTCCAGGGTTTACAGGGCCCCACCTCTGTCCTGCCTTTTGGCCTCAGTGTGTTAGCAAAAGTTAATTCAGATTATCATTAGTACAGCAAGCAGTCAGGTGTAAGGCTCAGCTCCTGGTGCTGAGTGCTGGGGAGAGGTGAGGGGCAGGGCAGGAGCAGGAGGGAATGTGAAAATGCACAAATCTGGGATTGGTTTCTGATCGATCATAAAGTTACATTTACTCTGTGCTAATTATTTTTTTTGTCATCTAACCATTGGATTTCTTGCCATCACACTGGTTTTGGATGGCAGGATTATCTGCAAACACATAAACATTTATCTAGGTTGATTTCCTATGAAGCCATATCATTCTATATTAACTGCAAAAAACATTTTAGACTTTCCGTGAAGAGGATTTTGAGATGAGATTTTTTGTCCTGCTGATATCCAGTGTATATTTTCATATCTGATTATTTAGTGTGTATTCCTGCTTTCATTATTTGCTGTTCACAGGCTACCAAAATCAGAGATTTCAGGAAATACTTGGGTTTTTTTATAATTTCAGTACCAGTGGCTCATAGATCACAGGGTGAGTGCTGGACACACAAATATCCCATTTTAGGAGCTCGGTGCAATGCCCTGCAAGGGATGTAACTGGTTTATGACTTATGGCCATGTCTGCATGGACACTCACTCCAAGGGATTCCAGCCACATGATTTAGGATTCCTACTTCAGGGCTAAAATGCTGCTTTGCCTTATTTATCAAAGACACCTGAATGTGCTTTGTCTGGTCTCTTAAGGAATAATGGCATGGAAAGAGGAGGAGAGGGGAATTGCAGGACAAGGTTTAACAGCCTCTGTGGATCTRACATTGTAAACAGGGGAAGATAACACAAATGTTCAGGCTGGAGAGCTGGAAATAAAGAGTGAAATGGAGAAAGAGAAGATTAAGACTAAATGTCATGGAAGAGCATTCAGCAGCACTCTTGGCTTTTTAGATGATTCTTCCAAGGAAAGCAAAGGGAAAACTCTTTTGGGACAAAGGCCCTTCTTTTTTCTTTTTTCTTTTTGTTTTGTTTTGTTTTGTTTTGTTTGCTTTTTCATTTTTTCCTGTTTCTTTCCTTCAGCTTAACCACTCAGTGTGAAAGAATCTCATCTGGGTATACAAAAGAATGCATTACATTTTTGAGGCATGGCTGTGGACCTCAGCATCCCTGGGCTTGCTGTGGTGGTGCCACGGGGCCGCTGGGGCTCTGGGGGTGTTGGACACCTGCAGCAGCTCTGGGCTGGGGTGTTCCACAGGTCTGGGTGGCTGGGGGCTGTGTACAAATCACAGCACAGGACTCCTGAGGAACGCATCTCAAGCTGTTTTATTTTTTAGTGTCACTCTCATGACATGGTGATGACAATGGGAAGATGCCAGCACTCACATCCCAGGCTGCAGACAAAGAMCTCAATGTTACAAMTTCCTTTAAAAGTTTTTTGACCCATCACACAAAGCAAAAGCATATTGACAGTAGTGTTTTTACTTGTATTAAGTGTTGTTATATTACAACAATTTGTGAAAGTCTATTGAGCTTAAAGGGCACAAGTTATGTTTGATAGCAATTACAAGTTATTGTCYGAAAAAATCTCGCTGGTTTTAAGGTCTTAAGTCAAAATTTTAAAATGATTGAATTGTGAGAGAGTGAGGAATATAAAAGATGTGATGGATTTGTAAACCTTAAAATACAATACACAAACCTCCATTATTAAGCTTAGAACTTCTTAATATTTTGCTAGAACTTAGAATATTTGAGCTTAGAACTTCTTAATATTTTGCTAAATATACTTTTCTGTAACTTAAAGAGTTATTCTAAACAAACACTAATACACAGACCAGTTTTCTATTTATCTTTCCTACTCCTTATATAATTTTTCTGTTAACAAATCTTATGTCTGTTACTTAACTCTAATCACAGTTCTGCCATCTCTAAAGCCCACCTTTTACAGCTTTCCCAAAACTCTCTCATTTTAAATATTCCCACACACAGGGTCCTGGGGGGATCTTAAATCCCACCCCATTCCATGGACACCTCCCACTGTCCCAGGCTGCTCCAAGCCCCAGTGTCCAGCCTGGCCTTGGGCACTGCCAGGGATCCAGGGGCAGCCCCAGCTGCTCTGGGCACCTGTGCCAGGGCCTGCCCACCCTCCCAGGGAAGGATTGATTGTCCAGAGTAAAGAATTCTGCTGTTTAATTCCCCATGGTGAAGAATTCTATTTATAGTGGAGAAATCTTTATTGTAGTAAAGAATTTCCTTCACTCATTTCAGGGGGACTTTGTAGGAACAGAGAAATTGAGGTAGTTCAGGATTTAGTTTTAGATAAGTTGAAAAACATAAGAGTAAAAAGTAAGCTGAGGTTGAGATGAAGAGAGGAAGATGGGAAGAAATGAAGSTTTTAGAGGAGTGTTCTGCTTTTTTAGTTTGTTTTTAATGCCTGTAAATGCTGATGCTTTATTTACCATGAGGAGGACCTGGATGACAATTCCAGCAGTGGRATTAATTAATTTGAGATTAGAACCATTCTGTAGGAGCAAAAAGAGGGTGTGTATTTATGGGTGGCAAAGAAACCACCCAAATTYAAACTTTTAAATGAGTCAAATAGCTGAAAGTTTTGAACATTATCATTATTTTGACATGGATACTCCTTGGCTAAGCTTTTGATGCCTTTCCTTGAAAGCTTTTAGTATTATCTCTGATGGCATAAAATTCTTGCAGATCAAAATTGCTTTGGTGGTTTAAACTGAGGAGTTAAACTGGCAACACCTCCCTGAAAAGGAAAATTTGCCTTTTTCTCCAGCAGGCAAACTGTTGGACAGAGTTCTGCCACTTCCTCTTGCCCATTTATTCCCTCTCCACACCTCTCCTTCTTGTGGTGGTGTCTCTGTGGGCTAAAGAAATGGAGCAGATAAAAGAGATTTTGGTGGGTTTTTATTGGGAGGAATGATTTAGATGGATTCTACAAAATCTCCAACAGGTTCAGGTTTTGGGGGGAGTTGTTTGCTGTACTTGGACCTTTGCATTTTTCTTTTTCCCACATGTATATTTCAGGTCTTCTACCCATCCCAAATAACCATTAGAAGCGAAAAGATTTTAAAACATGAAGAACTTTAAAGAAAGTTTTACATTTAAACTACAGTTTTATCTTTGGGTTCAAACTCCTCCTTGCTGTCTGGGATGTTTTGTGGCAGTGCAGACACTCCAAATTTCCTTTTCTTGGAGAGCAGCCTGTGTTATCCATTAATTCCATAACCCAGCACTCATCCAAGCAGCTTTTCCACAGTTAGGCAAACTGGGAAGAGGCAAAAATCAGACAAATCCCCTGATCCATGGGGATCCTGAGGGAGTGAAGCCAGCACAGCCCTGGTGCTTCCTCCTGGTGACACAAACAGGGATGTGACAATTGTGGCTSTCCAGGGAAAAGGCTGGAAAAATGAACAAGGTCCTTTTCTCCCCCCCAGAAAATTCCAACCCTGATTTGAGGCAGGCAGGAAGGAGTTCTGCTGCTGTCTGCTGCTGGTTGAATTGTCCATGTGGCTGTTGTGGAGATGTCTCAGTGATAGTGGTGCCTCTCTGAGCCCCCAGAGGAGCAGGCAGTTCTCCTGCAAGGTTTTCTTCTTACTAAAGATAAGATGGAAAGAGTAATGATGGAGACAAAAGTGATAAGGGCAGGAATATCAGAAGGAATGGCAGAGTAAAGGCAGAGCTTTGACTGAATGTGCCTTACACAGGGATTTGTGCCAGTGGGAGCCCTTGTGGCTTCCTGAGCTTTGGAAAGCACAGATTGCTGGGAAAGAAAACGAAGTCCACCCAGAATCATGTTTTTCCTTATTTTAATAAAAAATAAAGAGGGGCAAAAACCTATTAAGGCTTTTTCTTTAATGTGCCTAAACCYTCTGCTTTTCCAGCAGGCAGCACAGTGAGCTGTGAGGAAATAGGATTTTATCTTTATTTCACAAGGAAGGAATATGGGCATGGCTTCAAATAAATTTGCTATTAAGAAAAAGTCCATGATTACATTTGAGGAGTGTTGTGAAGTTTCCAGGAGTGATTTGCAGGGGCTGATCTGTATGAGCTGCACATGCAGCTGAAAAGGGAGATAAATTCCTTTCTGTTAGTAACACAATCATCTCTCAAGGTATTTTTTATTAAATTAGATTGGTGTAACTAAAGTGCTCCTGATGTCATTTGTGRATGCTCCTAAATCATCAGCTAAAGAGCAGCTGATCTAAGTTTGGCCAAAGGAAGGAATGAAGTTTTGGAAGCTTATATTCCTTGTTCCTGATTTTAATCAATCAGAATTTGATATTTGTGTACGGGCTTCTTTTAAAAGCATTGTTATTATGGCACTGCTATAAATCTGCTGTTAATGGAGAAGGAAAAAATATTAAATGTGACCCATACTTTAAACTTAAATATTCAGTGGGTGTTGCTTAGGAAATGAGAATGAAGGGAGTATTAGGTCTGTGTGAATATAGGCCTGGAAAAGTGGGATACATGGATTAAAAACATTTTAATTTTACATTAAGTCTTTTCCTAGATTTCAGTTTGATGCTGAACATGCCCTGATATATAAAGAAGTATTCCTCTGTTAAATCTTGGGGGATTTGGAGGCACTTATGAATTAATTTGTTTCCAGAAGTTCCATCAAAAGAGAAATCCTTTGTAAAACTGCAGGTGTTAAAATACACACCAAAAAACATTTCTTGCTCTGGGAAATTAGACACGGTTCTTACTGAATATTGAAATTAAAATGCAGAAAAGACCCCTGAAACCTATTAATTATTACTCTCAGGTTTCAGAGAAATACTTTTCTAGAATTACTTTCAGGTTTATTTCCTTAAAAATAAACAAGATGTTTGTGATTTCATGGAAACCCTTCCAATGAGACCAAAATKTATTGTTTAAACATTGATAGCAGTAAAATAAATTAAAATATCCAGGAGAGGAGGGAGCAGTGCAGAGCCAGGGCAGCCCCAGCCATGGCAGTGCCCAAAACCAGGCAGAAACTGCTTGAAACGTGGTCTAAAACTCTGCATTTTGTGCTGAATGATTATAATTCAGTGAAAAGAACAGGAAAATACTGTTGAATGGAAATTGTCATAAGATCAGCCAATTAACACAATTTTTCTGTTGCGTTTGATTGCCTTTTCTGTCCTTGGAAGAAGCCAGAAAATAAACCAAGAGATGTGTCTGAAGAGATGCATTTTTTTCTTTTGGCTACATAACCACGGACTGATACATTCATAAATTTACAACATTTTGGGCTTTTGAATGTTTCTAATTTCATTTTGGAGGAGAAGAATATTTCTTCAAACAACTGAGGCTCAACACTGCCATTTTTTTTTTCCTGTTTAAAAGGAAGTCTCTGAAGAGATGTCAGTGTTTTATCTGCAGTGAAGTGTCCTCTTTTCAGGTTTTGATTCCATGTCATCATTCCTGGTACCCAGTGTTTGAAAGCACAGGAGCATTAATTATTTTATAATAGTAAATGTCAGTGTGCAGTTGTCTCAAAAGCCACCAAAAATAGAACTTTTAGCCCAACTTGCACCATCATTGGAGCTTTTAAACACATTTCCTGCTAGGAAATAACCATCCAGAAATGAAAGCTTTGCCTCTATAGTTGTTTAATTCATCCCCTTCAGTTTTTAGCTCTAAGTTTAGCAAAATGGGAGTGTGGCATCAGTTGCCTGTGCAGATTTGTTACAGACACAGCCTGCCCTGGAGGCAGCAAACGCTGTCAGGGTGACAGCCACTGCCACAAACCAGAGGGGAATATTTTTGGAACCATCCAAACAGCAGAGGAAGAACATCCTGTTATAAACACACTGATACTAGCATGGCTGCAAAAATATTATTCTCTTTTCTTCCTCAAACACACCAAAAAAATAAACAACAAGGGAGTGTTCTCACCCTTCCATTCATTTTTCTGGGTTTCACATTTTTGGGAGAAGCCTGGCTCTTCGCAGGGTTGGAGCTGACAGGAATTTTGTGTTTCCCTTCCAAGTGTGTCACCAGCATAGCAGGGATTTGAGGAGGTCACTAAAACTCTCTGTGCCACCAGGGTTTTGTGGGAGTGGAGTAAGGCTCTGTCACCTGCACGTGACTTGGGAGGAGAATTACTCCTGGGAGGGTATTTTTGGATACAGGAGATGTTTGGGTGAGCAGCAGTGGAGATGCAAAGGGTTTGTTTTTTTAATACCTAGAAATTATAAAAAGCCAAAATCTTCTTTTTTTTTTTTTGAGATTGTTGAGTTTGCTGCTGTGTCCCTGAGAGGTGAGGGACGTGTGAGTGGTCACTTGGTGGTTATTTTAATGAGTCTGAGTGCAGCGAGCACTTGGGTGAAATATGAGTAAATCTCATTACTCTGACGGTGGTAGCCTGACTACAAAGAAAGTTTATATTTAGTAAACTACTCACTCCTGTGACCTAGTTTGCCGGGGATGATCATTTTCTTAGCGTGGCACTGAGCTGACTCTTCCCTGTTCAGTTTCCATCAATGAGGGATTCTTCYCATCTCTGCATTTCTCAGAGCAAGGAGGACTCTTGGA
>JACDOX010000305.1:511248-542309 GCA_014549065.1 Cardinalis cardinalis
CCAGAAATATTTTGGTTCTCAGAAATTTTGGTAGCGCTGGGATTTTGCCGGTAGTAAAAAATAGAGTATCTGTTGTCTGTATACRTGGAGAAAACACTTTTTTWAAAATTCTATATACTTCTGTACATRTAATACTTATTTAGTATTATTTTGTGAGTTAGACTTTTTTTTATTCTATATACTTATGTATATATAATACTTATATGTAATATGTGAGTTAGACTTAAATTTATATATTAAATTTTGGTAGTGCTGGGATTTTGCCTGTAGTAGAAAATGAAGTATCTGTTGTCTGTATACATGGAGAAAACACATTTTTTAAAATTTTATATACTTATACACATATAATACTTAAATATAATATGTGAGTTAGAATTAAATATTAAATTTAATATATAAATTAGTAAATATTTAAATATATATTTATATATATTTTATATATACATATTAGTAAAAAATGAAGTATCTGTTGTCTGTGTACATGGAGAAAACACATTTTCTTATCCTATATCCTTGTGTACATATAATACTTAAACATTATATGTGTTARACATTTTTAAAATCTATATACTTATGTAAATATAATAATTAAATATAATATGTGAGTTAGACTTAAATATTAAATTTATATATTAAATTTTGGTAGCACTTGGATTTTGCCTGTAGTGAAAATTAAAGTATCTGTTGTCTATTTACAGGGAGAAAATGCATTTTTTTAAATTCTATATATTTATGTACATATAATACTATATATGTACATATAATATATAATATTATATATGTACATATAATACATATGACATGTGAGTTAGACTTTTTTTATTCCATATACTTATGTCCATATAATATGTGAATTAGACTTAGCTGGGATTTTGCCTGTAGTAGAAAATGAAGTATCTGTTGTCTATTTACAAGGAGAAAACACTTTTTAAAAAAAATCCTATATACTTATGTACATATAATACTTATATATAGTATGTGAGTTAGACTTAAATRCTAAATGTATCCATTAAATTTTGGTAGTACTGGCAAATTGCCTGTAGTAAAAATAAAGTCTCTATTGTCTGTAYACATGGAGAAAACACATTTTTWAAATTCTATATGCTTATGTACATAAAATAAATATTATATGTGAGTTAGACATTTTTTATTCTATATACTTCTGTACATATAAATAATTAAATATAATGTGTGAGTTAGACTTTAATATTAAATTTATATATTAAATTTTGGTAGTGCTAGGATTTTCCCTATAGTAAAAAAATGAAGTATCTGTTGTCTGTATACATGGAGAAAACACATTTTTTTGTTCTATATACTCATGTACATATAATACTTAYATATAATATGTGAGTTAGACTTAAATATTAAGCATAGAGACAAGTGTCTGGTGCAGAGTATAGCACAGCATTCCCAGAACTGCCCTTCACCAGAATRCCATGAAATTTGTAAAATTAGTGAGGCTCTCCTACTTTTRGTTAAAATATCTTCTTGTTTCTAAAGGTAATTAGAAAATTCCGTTCTCTTGTGTTGATAAAATGGTGACTAACAGTTAAAAGCAGGATGGAATCCTTCCTTAGGACAGTCTTGGCGTGGCCTCATCTGCCATGTGATCTCATTAGTCCTTGCTCATCTCTGACAATAACAATCTGACCTGCTTTATTTATTTCTCACTTCAAACTGTTAATTTCAAAGAAAGACTGAGGCAGCCTTTTCAGCATGATTGTGGGACAAAGAAAGGAAAACACTCGTGTTTTCCTGCTGGTTCTTCTCCAGGGGTGGCTTTGGAGCTGAGCTGGGTTCTGAGCTCAGAGGAGAATCCTGCTCATTCCTGCACGTTCTGCTCCTGTCCTGCTCCTGCACTGCACCCGCAGGTGTGGAAATAGAGATCCCTACAGTGTTTGCCAGTCTGCTGCTCCTTTGCATTTCCCACTACAAAGGAAAAAAAAAAAAAAGGAAATCTTTTCCTAACTCTGTGCAGATACTGTGTTATGCATCGAAAATTCTGCTGTTTCCTGCCTGCATTTATCTTGCTGTGGAATAATTTTCATGTGACTGGAAGGATTTTTTTCTCACAAACAAGAAAAACACCTCCCAGAGGCAACAACTGATGGAAATTGCAGAGGCTTTGGAGTGTTTCTGTGGTGGTGCATCCCAAATATTCCCTTATCTAACAGAAAATGATGTGAGATTTTGCACCTGTCTGAGCTGATGGGTTTCTTTTCATTCCTAAACATCTCTAGGAGGCTCAGGCATGTTTGTCACCCTTGAGACTGAAGAATTAACATGGAATCCTGGAATTGGTTGGGTTGGAAAGGACTTCAAATCCCATTCAGTGCCACCCCTACCAGGGGCAGGGACACCTTGCTCGATCCCAGGGTGCTCCAGGCCCTGTCCAGCCTGGCCTGGGACATTCCAGGGATCCAGGGACAGCCCCAGCTGCTCTGGGAATTCCATCCCAGCCCCTCCCCACCCTCCCAACCGGGAATTTCTAAATTAATTTTGATTTAGTAGTGAATTTTGAACATTTAATAATTCTTATCACGTATTCAGACAGTTGAGCTTCTTCAAAGTTGTTGCATGGGACTAAATGAACAAAAATTTATAGGAAGTTTCATATCTCAGAAGATACTAAATGCTGAGTTGTATCTAAAGAAATGTTTTGTCCCCAGTCCAGGAAGAAATTTCAAAAAAAAAAAGAGAAATCAAAACAGTTTCTTCCATTTGAGCAGAGACATATGTTTGGTGGGTTGGCACCAGACTAGGATGCAGAATCCTGTAGAACCAACTCTTCATACTCTGGGATATTTAGAGGAACAACATTCAAAATAAAGTGCTGGAGAACAGAAGAAGAGAAAAAATTTAAAAAGAAGAACGAGGAGCACCTGAAGAGCAGCACAAAGGAATTCCAGGCACTCCTGGGCTGGGGTGACCAGGAAGGGGAGTCCAGGATTCACAGGGATCTGTTGGACAGGGCTTGGAGCAACCTGGGACCGTGGGACCRTGGCAGGGGTGGCACTGGATGGGCTTTAAGGTCCCTTCCAACCCAAACCATCCTGGGATTCTGTGRAATTCTGTCTTTGTGTATCAAATATCTTAGAGGAGTCAGCACTGTAAATCACARAAAACATTTCATTCCATCAATAAATTCCCATTAATTGGAGGTGAGGTCATAGTGACTCCTCCTGGTCTTAGGGTGATGGTCATAAAAACATATTTAGAAAAAGTGAAGCTCTCGGGTGTCATTCAGCAAAATTAATAAGTCCCAAGAAATTCAGCAGATTTCCCTTGAAAGATGTGGTTAAACACAGAAGAAATTTCTTCCCAGTGCTGTGATGCTCCAAGCCCTTGGAGAAGGCTTAGAGGTTTTGAGAACAAAATTAATGATACCCTTACAATTATTGCAGTTGTTCTGTTTGAGAGTGATGATTAAATCTGATCAGAAATAACATCTGCAGTGGGAGCAGAGTTTAAATATCTGGATTGTGGCTGTGCAGTTCACAAAGAAAACAGAAAATATCATCTATTTAACACAAAAGGCAACGTGAGAATGATTTACTTGTCAGTGGAAAAAAATAAAATACAGATCTTTTCATGGCACTGAAAAAAATATGGGGAGATTAAGAACTGAATGGGAAGTTTGAGGCACAGTTGATAGAAAACCTCAGCACCAAATTATGTGGACAAAGTCACTTAAAGGGAAGACTCAGAACCACTTTGGAGACTGCAAACAAGATCTGTTTAAAGTGGCACAATGAAATATTTCATCATCATCCCAGAGCTGCTCCATATTATGTGTTCTCCCTTTAAAATGCCATTTTTTCACTCCAACTCTCAATCCATTTCCCAGTTTTTTTGCAGGTGGGCTTTCCTCTTTGGAGCCACCGATCCAAACTTGTRAACTCATTAAAGGAATCAGTTGTTGGGTCCTGCCTGGGATTCTGTACCAGTTTATTCCTTGGACTTTGTTGGGTTAGGCTTAGGGATGGGGTTAGGGTTGGGTTAGAGGCCAGATAAAGGACACCAAAGCCAACAGAGCTGTCAGAAAGTGATGCTGGTTGAACTTGGTGATCTCAGAGGCTTTTTCCARCCTTAACTACTCCTGATTCTGAGGGGTTGTAGGTTTTGGCTGCACAAGGTGTGTGTTTAAAGGTTTGGGTTTAGTGGATTTGGGGTTGGACAAGCCCTGCAAGGTCATGGAGTCCAAGCTGTGGCCATCCCCACCTTGTCACCTGAGCCCTRAGTGCCACCTCCAGGYSTTCTTGGGCCTCAGTGCACCAACATTTGGTGTCCTGGCTTGGGCTGTTCAGCGATGCTGAGCTCGTCACCAGATCTTTTTCACCTCCTGTTTCACAGAAACTTTGTGACTTCCAGGTCTTCCTTGAGCCTTCAATTATGAATAAAAGCTTTTTCCGTTCCTCTCCTGCCCCTCAACCCCACCTTGAACCGTATCTGGGTGTTCCTCACCGATGTGTGGGTCATTTCCAGAGCCTGCCCAGCAGCTTTTAGGAGTTCCCTGGCTCGTCTTGGGTCTGGGATGTTCTCCCCAGGCTGACCCCTCCATTCTCAGCTGGGCAGGGACAGCCAGGTCCTTTCTCGGGTCTGCAGGAGAAGGAGAGGGAACAGAATTGTGGCAGTTTTATTCCAGACACTGATGAGAGTTACTTCCTCTGCGAGGATTTGACGTTTTTGGAAGCTCTAGAAGGAGCAGAATGTCCATGTAGGGATTCCATAACTTGCTGGTGTGGGGCAGAAGTTGGTTTGAAAGGTGTTTTTTCTCAGGAGGGTTTTCCTTTGCTTASACTTGGGTTCCTCCATGCTCTTAGAAAGTCTAAACCAAGTGGAGCTGACTGAGTGAAAAAGAAAAATTGTTTACAAGACAAAAACTGTTGGGCCTGATGAGTTTTTTAGTGATTGAATTTTTTATATTTATCTTTCCATAGCTTCAGTGCTGAGATATGAAAGCAGCACTAACAAGTTGTGCTCTGGGGTTATGTTGTTGAGTAATTTTATTTTTTAAAATCATAACTGGCATTTCTAGTGACCTTGTCTTAAAGTTACCTTTAATTTCAGCCTAGGGAGGTGGTTTAACTTTTCATAATCTATTAGTGCTKATAATATGTCACATTTCAGTGCTAATTTGTAATCTTATTTAATTGAAATTTTAACTCMTGGGACCCTTGCTGTTGTTATTTTGGTATAACGGTGAATTCCCCAAGTTAGATGTATTTTAAAATATATTAATGCAAAATAATTATCATATTCCTCAAGCAGACCAATCCCTTCCCATGTAGTGATTGTTTATTTTTAACAGCAGCTCCTAAATTCACGTGTTGCATGAAATGGTGCCTTTTGAATCAATAAATGAAGCAGGGTTTAGCTCTCCTGGCTGATTTTGTGCTCTGGTGTTGTTGTGCAGATCCTTGCTGACGATGGTGGTCGCTGGAGGCAGCACTGTTGAAGATTATATCATTTACAGACAAGATCTCTGAAATCTGTTTCCTTCAGACAGCAAAGGTAACTCAAATAATCCACATTATGCATTTATCTCAAAGTAATAAGTTTGGTTTTGACCTTCAAAATTGAACAGCAGCTGAAGTTTGGGAGTCTGACCAKTCTGCCAAGTTTTAATCCCTTTTTTAATAATAATTTTAATTTATTCTGAAGTGAAAAATAAAAAATATCCATGGAAAGAGCTCAATTTCTTTTCCTCCTTTTAGTTACAGGAATATCTGTTCTTCCYTAGCTTCTCTTTTTTCCTTCACTTAATATTTTTCTTTATTCTCAATGTTTTCCTTTATTCTTCTTTTCTCTTGAGTGTGTTGAGCTGCAGATCAGTTACAATATTTTGTGGCACTGCCTTAAAATGTAGAGTAATTGAGGATGGGGCTTATGCTCAAAAAGACAAAAATTTGGTGAAAAAAGGGTAAAACAGGGGTAAATCTCTTGAAACTTTCGATAGAATTTTAGAAGTATGACTTCTTTAAATTAAATATTGAAAGCACAAATCTGATGTGTCCTGTGCCATTTATTTTCTCTGCTTGTATTATTTATTATCAATAAATGATCCAAAGAAATGTGAGGGTATTCAGGASGGTTTTGTTTATGGATCATTTTTTCCTATTTTAAAACTAACTCTCTATAAACACCTTAGGTAATATGGGACTTTTTTTTTTCTATTATGGAAATAGAGCTAATTTTCCCACTCATTATCTGCTGTTAATTTAATGTGTGGCAATATCTGAAATTTAGTGCTGATTATGGCAGTAGATTTTTGGTTAGCAGTACAGCTCATCTATGAGCAAACCAATTAAGACATCATTTCAGAATATAATTGAGCTCCTAATGGRGCACTTGAATTCACTGGGAATTTACATATTTGCTTTTCTTTGCTTTAGCAGAGGGGTCCAAAATGAGGCTCCAGCTTCAGTTTTGAACTTCTGGAGGCACCAACTCRAGCTGAGGCTTTTCAAAGTGAAGCCTCTCAAATGCTCTTGAATAAGGGCAGGGATAAATTCATGGATAAGCTCCTTAATTCTGAAATCTGAACTTTGGGTGGCTCTTAGGAGGTGGGAATTTGAGGAACACAACCTCTGCTGTTCTTAGGATGCTGAGGCCCAGGTGATGCTCTGGTGCAGCACTGGTAAAACTGATTTAAATACCAAGTTTGCTCAGTGTTTGTAATTAATTTTCTCCTTTTAGTCAAGTCAGGATCTGCTGGGAAAGGGCTTATTCTGCAAAGCTTTAGAATACAGATCTTTCTATACATTTATAATATATACACATATATAATCTCTATTTTGAAGCAGTATCAATAGAGAATTCTTGGAAGTGCTGTGTTAGCCCACACAAATTAAGTGTGTCATTTATGGAGTCTTTGAAAATGAAGGAAGATAATGAAGGCAGTTCTCTTCCCTTTTCATTTTCCCTTAGTTTGGGGATTTTTTTGACCCTCAGAAGGGAGATTTTTCCATTTAAAAGACAAGAGAGGTTATTTATGCCTCTGCCTTATTGAGGGGTTGATTTGTGTTGYTGTCACTCTTCCCTTCCAGGATAGACCTTTGCATGTTTCCATTTGTTCTAAAATGGGAATCTACACCATTTGGAAAACCAAATGTTTTGGGGGAATAATTATCAAAGTCTGTGTTTGGGTTCTGAAAAACCTTTTTATTTCTATGTGAAAAACTAGGGCAGGGAAAGTAGTTTTCTCTGTAAGGTTCACGTTGTACTGGTTATTTCCTGAAAGCTTTAATATGTACATGTGGATAAACCTCAGGATGCCCCAGTGAACTCCAAGAAAACATTTAGTTCTCATTCTCAGCATCTTAACTTGTATTTTGTACTCTTTTTTTCCCCCCACTAAAGTGCTCACAGCTGTGCAGGTATTGCAGCCTCTGCTGCTGTTCCATTTGATCTATTTTTAAAAGCAGGGGCTCTCTGGATGGAATCCACATTCCTGTGTAGTCCAGTACTCCCAAACCTTCCTGACCCTGCCTCACCCACTCAGGCCTCGTGCATTATCTTTAATTATATGATAACATTGCAATTTTCCTCTATAGAAACCCTTCCATTAAATAAATGGAATTTAACCAGCAATCCGCTGCCTTTAATTGTTCAATCCTTCCTTCCTCAGAAATGTTCAGGCCTTTCCCTGCAGATGGAATTCACAATTTGTGCTTTCTTGCACCTTTTAGCAACAGGTTTTGGGGAATCCCACACTGGTTTGGGTTGGAAGGGACATTAAAATTCATCCAGTTCCATGGCAGGGACACCTCYCACTRTCCCAGGCTGCTCCAGCCTGGCCTTGGGCACTGCCAGGGATCCAGGGGCAGCCCCAGCTGCTCWGGGAATTCCCAATTCCCAATGTCCCATCCATCCCTGCCCTCTGGCAGTGGGAGCCATTCCCTGGCTCCTGTCCCTCCAKSCCTTGTCCCCAGYCCCTCTSCAGCTCTCCTGGAGCCCCCTCAGGCCCTGCYRGGGGCTCTGAGGTGTTCCTGCATCCTTCCCYTCTCCAGACATCATCCACAATTCCATGTGCTGCTCTGTTCCAGCATCAGGATTTGGGASACACCATGGGTAGAAGGCAGGGAGAGGTAAGAAAAGGAGATCTTTGGAACAATTATTTTCCTGCATTTTGTCTCCAGAGAGAATCTCCAGTTCTTGGAGCATCCTCATGGCCTCCTCAGGACTCACTCCAGAGCTTCTCTGTGCCAGGGCCTGCCCACCCTCCCAGGGAACAATTCCTTCCCAATGTCCCATCCATCCCTGCCCTCTGGCACTGGGAGCCATTCCCTGGCTCCTGTCCCTCCATCCCTTGTCCCCAGTCMCTCTCCAGCTCTCCTGGAGCCCCTTCAGGCCCTGCCAGGGGCTCTGAGCTCTGCCTGGAGCCTTCCCTTCTCCAGGGGAACATTCCCAGCTCTCCCAGCCTGGCTCCAGAGGGGCTCCAGCCCTGCAGCAGCTCTGTGGCTCCTCTGGACTCTCCAGCAGCTCCAGGTGTTCCTTGTTTTGTGGGCAAATCCAGCATTAATAACAGGGAAACCTGGCACTGCACACCTGGGAGGATGAGCATGGTTTGCATCTGTCCATCTTTTCCAACATGGCACATTCCAGGTGGGACTGGGAGGAGCGTGGTGCTGTGCTTTAGGTGACAGCCACATGCAGAGCCCTGTGCCATGCCCAGCTCCCAGCCTCCTTGTCCCTGGGCCATTCCTGACAAGCTGCAGAATTCCATCCCCCTGCAGAGCCTTGGCTGTGCTCGCCCTGCTCYGGGCAGGGCCTGCTCCCACCCTGTCCTCCCCGGGCTTTGGGCTTGGCTTATCCTGAGGCAGCCTCGGCTCCCAGCACTTCTCTCCTCAGCCTATTTTTCCTGAATTGTCATTAAAAGCAGGAGCCCACTTCCCTTTTCTGAAGGCCTGATGTTTTCCTGAGAACAATCAGTTTTCTGTCTCGCTCTCTCTTCTTTCCGTGTGAAAGGCTTGGAGGTTTGTGAAATCCCAAGGTGCTCTCTCTAAAGCGAGGTATAAACGAATTCTGCCTTCTTAAATTTAATAAAAGGAGACCTACTTCATTTGAATTTTTTTTCCTACTGAAATTATTTTAAGGATTTGGGTTAAAAAAAAGACATTTTGCTAATGTTGCTCTTTAATATCACAACTTTTAGGAGCATTTTAGAGCCAAAGTTTCAAAGTACATTTGAAATGCAATAGATTTGATAAGTTGTTCTCTGCCTGAGCAGAAATTTTTGTACCACTTCTGCCAAGTTTTTGCAAGAAGTTTGTTTTCCATGATCCCCGTTTCTCTTCCAGCTGCTCCTTCTGAAACTGAATTATGGGCTGGCATTTTGAATTTTTCCTTACACAGATATTGTAAATAAAACCAACTACAAAGGCTTTTCATTTTGAAAAATTGGAGCAGCAGGCGCCCTGAACAAAAGGAAATGTTCCCAACACTCCTTTTGTTGTAACCAAATTAATCAAGCTCAGAGATTTGGTTGTAATTTCAAAGTTAAATGTTTAAGTAATGCAAAACTTTTTAATCCTGCAGTGCCTCTCTCTTTAAAATTCATAGCAAAATTGTTACAGTTAATTTTTTTAATAGTTAATTTTTTTTAGCAAAGCTAAAGATTGGCTTCCTACAACCCCAGGAACCTGAATATCTCCAGAARGTTTTGAGGTTCTTGGGATATCTCCAGAAAATGTTGAGGGTTTGGATYATTTCAGTCTGTGGTAGTAGAAAATGTTGCATATCTCCATCCTTAGGTTTTCCTGAAATATCACAAGAAATTTCTGTGAAGTGAAAGTCACATCTTTTTGCTGAAAGTGCTACTGGTTTAAAACAACAGATAGGAACTCCTGTCATTATTTATTAATTATAAATGATATTTAAAAGAAGAATGTATAGTGTAGTACTTAAAATAAACCAAATTATTATTTTCTGTTGAACCACCAAACCAAACTCAGATCATTGATTTTTGTTTTAATAATTCCTTCTGAAAAAAAAAAACAACAAAGGAAGCTCAGGGCAGCAAATTTAAAATGTAGCTGTTAATGAAAACCTAAAAAAAATTGATTTTTTCCTACATGAAGGTGGCCTGAAAGGTTGTGAAGGGATTCTTTTCTTCATTTGGTGCTTCAGTTTTGTTTTCTTTTCCCCTTCCTATCAGTTCACATCCTTGGAGGGCCACAGTCATGGTGAAAAATGTGTGGAAATGCTKTAGGAAGGCATCATCATTTTTGGGATTCTCAACTGGCCTTTCCCTAGAAGGATCCCAGTCCAGGAAAATGCTTGAAAATTAGAACCAGGGATGCTTTTAAAATCAAACACAGCAAATTTCTGGAGAAAGGAGCCTCTCTTCCTCTCCCAACCTGTGGTGATCCTCCAGAGCTGCACACAAAAAGGGTTATTTTTATTTTTTACCACACTCCTGAAAAATATTCCTGAGAGGGGAAGATTCTCACCAAGGTGGGGCAGTAATTGCCTCAGTTGGCTTTGGCTCAGCCTCCCAAGCTAAGTTTGGATCACTTCAAAGGGTTCATCACATTTCTTGGGGGTTTCATCTCAGATTCAGGGAATCATTTGGGYTGGAAAAGACCTTTAAGGTCACAGAGTCCAACCTTAACCCAACCCAAGTCACCCCCACTTTATTGGTGCCACTCTGAGAGTGGGGACAAAGCAGCTGAATTTAGGGAAAGGGAAGATGAGCTCAAGTTTGTGTTGAAAAACTCATCAAAAGTTAAAATATCTCCTCTTTTTTTGATTTAATCCAGSACCTAAAGCTGTTCAGGACACAGGTCCCAGTGAATTTTCCATGGCAGCAGGAATCTGTTTGAGGTGCTTGTTGTTTAGGTGTTAGAAAACAAAATGCTCTTGTTTCTGTAGCACATCAGTGGGAGTTCACTGGTGARTCTCTGTGTGATTTGATCATGAATAGTTCATCAGGAAGCAGCTCCAGGAGTGAATTCTTGGTTCATTCCTGTCCCAACGAGGGAACAGCAAAACCTGGCCACAGGTGCCCCTTCAATAAAAGGCAGCAGAGGAAAATCATAAATATTATAGGTATTACAGTGTATATTTAACCTCCTCMAGATAATTCCAACACCATTTTTTTATGCTGCTAATTCTTATTTGGAAGTTTTATACCTTTGCCAGTGCAGACATTCATGCTGGTTCAGACCTATATATATATTTATTATTTTTTCTTCCCCTTAAGTTTTCTTTTTATCTGGAGCCCAATTTGAGTGGCAGCAAGTGACATTTGCAGAGGACAGATCCTGCAGGCAAATGAGCAGGTGACAGGAGGCACAATGGCACTCAGGAATAGTCTGACACGTGGGTGTTCCGACTGGAGGATCCTCTTTGTGTTCAATGAAGTTCTCATGGAGCAGCTTGCAGTTGATATTGTATTCTCAGAGTACAGAATTCAATGTATCCCCAGCACACACAGCCTTCAGCTGGGCTTCTTTACACCTTTCTGCCTTGCAATACCACCCAAAGTGCAGAAAGCTGAGTAAACTGCCTCTGAGTGCTGCATCACAGTGATATGCACATGCCTTCATCAGGTTAATATTTCTTACTCAGTTGCTTGTGATCCTTGGAAAACAGGTCTTGGGAACTGCTGAWGGGAGACAAAGCTTTGTTCCTGTAAAGGGCACTTCAAAACTCACTGGAAACTACAAAATWTTTACCTTCCAGTGAAGCAAGTTAGCAAATCCCTGATTCAGGTGATTAAAAACTATTAATCAGGCTGCTTAAAACCAATGAAGCCATATTATCAATATTTGGCTGTTTTTCCATGTCAGGAAATCATGTGGGTAGCYCTGTTCTGCAGCCCTGCAATCCTGTAAAATCCAGCTCTCTTACAAAGTCTCCTCTTGGAAAGGATTGGGAGGGTTTAAAGGTGAGCCAGGCACCTTCCTGAGCACAAGGATATAAAATCTGGGGGTTCCTACCAAATCTTTTTCCATAATTCAATTGGTTTTTCTCTTTCTTAGTACTTAAAAGGCTTTTTTCTTATGCMTTTTCAGTGGAAATTATAATTATGAACTAGTCCATACATAAAACTGATTTTTCTGGTTTGTCTTAAATTGCATTTCCTTGATGATCTAAAATCTAAAATACATTTCAAGCTTTTAAAAATAGACCAGAGAAGGGGACAAGTCCCTGCTTTGACACAGATGTTTCTGCAGGAGGGCCAATGCCCTCAGATTATCATGATGGTCCCATCTAAACATATTTAAAATACAAAATTATACATTCTCCATGAATAGTTTTGATTTGGGCTGCAGGAATGTGGAGCTAAAATTCCACTTAAAGATGGTTTATAATTATGAAGGACCAGCCTGGCTGCAGCTGCAGGGGCAGGGATGAGGACAGGCTGATGAGCCAGAGCAGGAGATGGGAATCACAAACCTGATCCCTGGAAAAACAGACTCTGGGAGCCCAGGTTTAATTCCCAAAGTTACAGTGATGCCTTGAGGCTGCCCTGGAGCAGGGGCTGGGCAGAGTCCCAGAATAAAGCAGGGRTTSATTCCAAGGATCTCCTCCATGGATCCACCTTGGGCAGCASCAGAGCCCAGCCAGGGCTGCACCCAAGATGAACCAAAATGGCCCCAAAATGCACCAGCGCTCCCGGGGGCTCTCCCTGGGATCAGTTCTGCTCCATTTGCACCTTGCACTTCATTGTCCCATTCCAGCTTTAGCCCCTGCAGTCCCACCCTGCTTGTTTTTCTCTCTCCAGCCCACGGGGTTTGTGCTCCTGGGCTGAGATTTGGGTCATTTGTCCTTGGTGCCCAGCTGGAGCAGGAATTGTTTTGTCTCCCTGCTCTGTGCACAGAGCTCACCATCCCTTAAACATTATCCCTTTTACACTGAAGCAGCATAGAACCTGAAAAATATAAAAGCTAAACCTGAGGCATCAATATTCCAATACTTTTGTGAAGAGGGGAGTGTGGCTCATCCATGAGAACATCCTTCAAATCAGGAATACTTTTTGGGAAACCTGTGCTGGAGTGAAGATGGGGGTGAGGGCATGGCTTGTGTGGTTGTGTCTGACATCTCTGGATCTGCTCCCTGCAGGATTTGATTTCCTGCTCCAGACAGGTCCTTTTGCTTTTCTAGGCATCCAAGGGAGAGTAAGGAAGGGCTCTGGGGTGACTTTCCAGTTCCTAAAAGGGCTCCAGGAGAGCTGCAGAGGGACTGGGGACAAGGGATGGAGGGACAGGAGCCAGGGAGTGGTTCCCAGTGCCAGAGGGCAGGGATGGATGGG
Source organism: Cardinalis cardinalis (assembly GCA_014549065.1). Lineage (NCBI taxonomy): Eukaryota > Metazoa > Chordata > Aves > Passeriformes > Cardinalidae > Cardinalis > Cardinalis cardinalis. The sequence goes on from JACDOX010000305.1 coordinate 524,513, forward strand.
ACATTGGGAATTGGGAATTCCTGGCTGGGAGGGTGGTGAGGCCCTGGCACAGGAGCCCAGAGCAGCTGGGGCTGCCCCTGGATCCCTGGCAGTGCCCAAGGCCAGGCTGGACAGGGCTTGGATCACCCTGGGGCAGTGGGAGGTGTCCCTGCCATGGCAGGGGCGGCGCTGGAGGAGTTTCCAAGCCCATCCCCTGGGGGGCTGTGTGGATCTCAGAAGGCAGGAGGCAGCCCAGTGCCTGTTCCCAGCCTCCCTGCAGCTCCCAGGCTATCACCTTTCACAGAGCCTGCTCACGGCTCCCGGATCTTGTTTCAGAGCCTGGGACTGACAGTGAGCTCAGCACAGCACCCAGAAAACGATTGCCATATTAATTACCCGTAATAGCAACAAAATGCATTTTATATAAAATTCCTCCTCTTCTGCCTCTCATCTGGATGATCTTAGAAATCTTTTCCGACTTTAACCATTCTGTGATCTGGACTGAGGTATTTTCTGTGTTTTATACATACTAAATCCTGCCTAACTATTTTTGCTTCTTGTTGTTTCAGTTTATTATTCCTTGTGCCCCTCCCTCAGCTGTGCTTGTGCTTCAGCCTTTTCTTGTACTTCTTGCGGAAAGGAAAAACGAATCCAGTTGGGAAAAGTTTGTGCAAGGCATTTGTGTGGAAATGATCTCCCAACCAGGGAGCTGAGGAGCACAGCCCAGTGTCCTCCTGCTCTGGCTCTGTGGCATAAATTTGATTTATTAAGTGCTATGTTTGTAGCTGCACTCCTGATGTGCCTTGGTTTTTATCCCCACAATTACTGAGACACACCATGTGGTAGGTTTTAAACAGAGATTTTTTCAGAGGCTGAAACATTTGTTAAGGTAAGGCTTGTGCTGYCCCAAATAAATAGTTACACACCAAATTGTGAGGGAGATAAATGGCATTGCTGTGGATTCAGAGCCTGCACTCCAGTGACAGAATTCCAGCACTGCCTGTCCTCTCCCACTGTGGAGAAATTCTGCAGGAAGAGCTAAAACCATAAGTGATTTTTGGGTTCAGGTCAGGGGGATTACATTGCAGGCTGGAAGGAAAGAAGGATCTGGCTTCCCCCTCTGTGATCAATCCCTAAACCCAGAGGGATGTAAGAAGCTGAAAGCAGTTTAGCCCCTCAGCCTGGGAAGTGAACTTGAAAAGTGGGATCAAGGGAAGGGGGGCAAGGAGAGCTTGCAAGGATTACAGACTCTTCCTTCTTGTTGGAATAGCAGGGCTGTGCTCCTTGCAGTAAATTCTAGCTTAGATTCAAGTTCATTTAATATTTACAATAATGGGAAATATTCTTGCTGTAGTTCTGASAAGCTTCATGGATTAAGTTTTTTTGAGTGTTACTCTTCAAGAAGGGGAAATTTTAAAAACAATTTTCAAAAGGGAGGAAAAAACCCCCAAACCACAACATACAAAAGATCTGCTGGACTGATAGAATGGGAAATTATTTGTCTAGGTGGAAATAGGAATTTATAAAATACGAATCTAGGTTTGAACTGTGTCTTCTAGCAGTGAACTAAATGTGATTTAGTGATGATAAAAAGRTGATTTTAAAGCAGACAGATTGAGGGTTGTCCAGCTGGAATTGCTGAATCCTGGAGTCCTGATTCTTCATGGCAGAGCCGAAAAAGCATTCCAGTTACATGCCCAAATCACAGAATCACAAACACAGCTCTGTAATGACTGAATTCCAGTGTTCCATTCCTCAATTCCAGTGTTCCATTCCTGAATTTCACTGTTCCATTCCTGAATTTCACTGTTCCATTCCTGAATTTCACTGTTCCATTCCTGAATTTCAGTGTCCTATTCCTGAATTTCATTGCTCCATCCCTGAATTTCAGTGTTCCATTCCTGAATTTCATTGCTCCATCCCTGAATTTCAGTGTTCTATTCCTGAATTTCATTGCTCCATCCCTGAATTCCAGTGTTCCATTCCTGAATTTCACTGTTCCATTCCTGAATTTCACTGTTCCATTCCTGAATTTCAGTGTTCTATCCCTGAATTTCATTGCTCCATCCCTGAATTTCAGTGTTCCATTCCTGAATTTCATTGCTCCATCCCTGAATTTCAGTGTTCTATTCCTGAATTTCATTGCTCCATCCCTGAATTCCAGTGTTCCATTCCTGAATTTCACTGTTCCATTCCTGAATTTCACTGTTCCATTCCTGAATTTCAGTGTTCTATTCCTGAATTTCATTGCTCCATCCCTGAATTTCAGAATTTCCTGCATTCTGGAAGGGCCTCTCATCCCAATACCTGACCCTTCTGCTTTTCAGACTTTTAGGTAATTCTGCATCAGGTTTTGCAAGATGAGCTCTTGGACAGAGATTCCAAACCAGTTAAATTTCTTCTTACCTGTCTTTGAACTCATTTGGAAACACTGTCAATGCTGGAGCCATCCCTGTTGTTCATTTCCATGATTCTATAGCTCCAATAAAAGGGAAAAAATAAAGATTTTGAAGAAATATCGAAGGTGTTTCTGATGAGGTTTTCTTGTGAAGGTCTAGAGGAAACAAGCATGAATTCTTCTATCAGTGGATCTTGGTATGTAATATCTGCAACTTGATGATTTAAGTTTAATGAATTACTAAATTCAGGGTTTGGCCAAAAAAAGTGAGTGGTGGGACAACCTGTGGCACATCTGGATTTGTCCAAATGGATCTGGAGTTTGTCCTTGTCCACARCAGCTCAAGGCCTGACAGTAGAAGAAAACAGAATATTTCTGAAAGCTCAGAATGCTGAGTTGATGCTTTCAAGATTAGAAAGTAAATAATACAATAAACCCAAAACCTCATCTGTGCTTTTAAAGAAAATACACTAAAATAGCTGAAAARCCTGTGACACCTTCAAGGCACCCTTTGAACATTAGAAAAACTTGGATTTTATTTCCTTTTCACTCAGAGGCATGGTTTRGTGTGGTTTCAGGTGCAGAGGTTGGTGATCTCCAGGACCTGGATGTTTTTTCCTTTTGRCATTTCCTAAGCACCTAATTAAGAGTGGGAGGGCCTGCTGGCTGCCTAATTAGGGTGATTTAATTTTTGAGCAGCTTTCAGTAGTGTCACATGTGGTACCTCTGGGTGGATTCTGACAGGGGTGCAGGACTGAAGGCCTTTGGCTTTGGCTTTGCAGGAACTAAACTGTCTCCTCAGCTGCTGTTGTTTCACCAGAACCAGTCCAGAAACACTTGGAGGGGTTTGGGAGGTGGGAGCAGAGCTTTCCTCGTGTCCCTGACCTCCCTTGGGGTCACCCTGAGCTTTCCCTTCAGTGGGAATTCTCTGTGGATATTTGGGGGCAGGACACCAACGTGAGCTTTCACCATGGCCACTGGCAAGGGTTGGGCAGGGAATCCCAAAGCTTCACATCCCACATTGTCATGGGATCATGGAATGGGTTGGGATGGAAAGGACATTAAATCATCCCAGTCCATGGGCAGGGACACCTCCCACTGTCCCAGTGCTCCAGCCTGGCCTTGGACCCTTCCAGGGATCCAGGGGCAGCCCCAGCTGCGCTGGGAATTCCAGCCCAGCCCCTCCCCACCCTCCCAGGGAAGGTGCCAAGGCTCCCAACAGGTGATTTTCCAGGAGGAGTCATCCCTGAGGGAATCACTCATTAGGTKGCTAAAAACACCAGGGTTTGCAGTGTGCCAGAGAACACTTCCAGAAAGAAGTTTAGCAGCTGATAACGTCACAGTTCACTGTCCAGAAAGTTCTCTGGCATCTCTGGGAATGCACCTGAGCAGCAATATGAATTTTTGCCTAAAAAAATAGAAGAATATGTTAAATTGTGTTGATGTTACACCAAAAGCTACCAAAAATAAATGGGGTTCTTGTTCCTTTTTGTCCCTTCCARAAAACAAAAACTAAGCCTAGAGTTAAGTTCTATCCCTGGCACTTTACTAAATTTAAAAAGAGGAAAGAAGACACATTGGCCCTGTTAGGTTTTTCAGTGAGAAAGAAAAAGTCACTTTTTAATGGAAAGAGAAAATGAGCCTTGCTTTGAATGCTGGAAGCCCAACAGTTAAAAATACAAGAAATCTTTTACTATTGCAAATCCTGCTCAGTTAAAGGGAACGTGGCAGTTCTGAATCCTCTGTCCCAGGAAATCAGCGCTGGTTTGAAATGTGTACAAACTGAAAACAGTCTATGCCAGAACTCCTTGTGCTAGTGCCAGCTAAAAGCAAGAAAGAAAGGGAAAAAAAAAATCAAATTGATGGGTTTCAAAGCTGATAATTGTGCTTGAGTGCTGTGGCTGTAAATCACTGAGTGGCTTTTCCTTGGATACAACAGTCACTGCATGTAAATGTACACATGGTGCCTTTGCAGCAGTACAAAATACCTGAAATCCTCCATTCCAGTWATTAAAATACAACCTGATGCAACATTTCACCATTTGCCTTAACCTGAGATGATTCCATGAATGACAAATACCATAATGCTGAGGGAAATCAAAATTCATGCACAACACGATGGCAGAATGTGTGACCTCAACTTCAGAGCAGCACAACGTGTTAAATTATCTTGCTGTAGTTCCAAAAAGCTTCATGGATTAAGTTTTTTAGAGTGTTACTCTTGAAGAGTGGGAAATTTTAAAAACCATTTTCAATTCTGTGTGAAGAGACTTTTCAGTTTGGCTCAGCTTCTCCAAAATCTTCTCTCAAGTCCCTGCCTGCGTGTGCAATCATTATGGGCAGGGAAAATCTTTGCAGGTGTGTTTGATGTGTTCTTAGGATGACTCCACACCCCTGGTTACATCCATGGCCCTTCCCAAATCATCTCCTGTTGCTGATCTCACAAAAACTTGAAAGTAAATATTAAAAGAAGATTCTCTTCCTCTTTATTGGTTTTGTGTCTTCTGTATTCAGAAAGAGCAGCTGGAAAATGAGCTACAATAATGGATTTTATCAAACTTACTGGCAGAATTTATTCAGAGGTGCAGGAATTGTATAGAATTGTACAGAAATTCATGGAATTACAGGATGGTTTGGGTTGGGAGAACCCTTAAAGCTGATCCAAATCCATCCCAGTTCTGGCAGGGACACCTTTCACTATCCCAGGCTGCTCCAAGCCCCTTYCAGCCTGGCACTGGGCACTGCCAGGGATCCAGGGAACCCTCACACCACTAATGTTGATTCTTTTGTTTCTTTTTAGTTAAGGYTGGGATTAAATAATATTATTAAATRTATAGATACATTAAATAATTGGTGAGGTGATATTTTTTGTTTGGATTCAGAYGTTTATTAGTTCTTATTTATATTATTGTCTCACAGAGTGTGAGTTCTACAGCACTTCACTCTAACACGATAGAAATGGAGCTGTGTCTCTCTCTCTAGAAGGACTTTTAAGGATAAACTGTTTAGTTAAGAAATGACACCTCAATTATTTTTACTTAATAACTAACTACTCATATGTTGTGATGTGGACCTTTTTATCCAATTACACAAAACCACCTAACTCTAGAAAGAAGAAGGTGAAGAACAAGGAGCAGCCTGCACCCCAARCCCTCCACCTTGCTCYATATACATTACTGTATTCTAAACCCTTAAACTCTGAGTTTCCCACCCTGTGATCTCACACACTTCTATCCAAACTCCACCCCCACAATCCCAGCTCCATCATTCCATTYTGGAAGCTTCTCCASGGCCTCAGGTCAGTGCAGTGTTCTCCTGGGGGTCAGTGCCTGGCAGCACAGAAAGGCTGGAATTCCCAGCAGGAACCAGGGTTCCAGCACAGGGCAAACACAGCTGCTCTGGCACCCTGTGCCAGGCTTTGAGACTTTTTTTGCAAAGCCCAAACTGCCATTCATGGTGTGGTTGCAACAAATTTAGAGCTTGTTGTGGGTTTGGGGTTTGGAGCAAGACAATTAATTCAATTAATAAGCAGAAGGGATGTTTGTGCTGTCACATTAATTGTGCCACAAAGTGACGTGGTTCCATCGAGTGGGGAGCACCACTGATGTAAAATATTTTGGTAAATAGGTACAATAATAGCCCTTGATGGTAATTTGGAGAATGTGAGAGTACAGTGTTATTGCAGGTGAGTTCATATTTTCTGTATTTAATGTTTCTTTGGMCAAACAAACCAAAAGTCTGTTAGGAAAAAAACTTGGTTTAAGCTGCTCATTTTTATCTGCTGCCTACAATACTTGAAGGTGCTGAGGAACAAACTTTTTTACCCTCCTGTGTTCACCATCAYGTGCTCAGTTAGGCTGACCTGCAGCACTAAAAGCCAAATTACTTGGTGTGTCCATCCAAAACATTTTCATGTGTGTTTTAGGGTAAATTCTTACCTTGAGTCAGTTTACACCACTTTGTAGTGAAGCCCTAATATGCAAAATGAGCATCTGCCTGCACAAGCAGATTCTTAATTCTGATGCTTTAGCAGAAGACATGTTTATARTTCAGAAGATAAATAATTCAGGAGCCTGTATCTGCCTTGTGTTGACTCCTTGTAACCTTACTTGAGATTTACCAATTCAGTCCTTCCACTAGTACCAGTTAACTGTTACCTGCAAGGACCTGGGCACTGTTATTTGAAGCTGCTAGTGGAAAATATCAAGCAAATAATGATAATTATGATGATGATGATGATGATAATAATAATATTTTTAGTCATCATCACCATCATCATAATTATAATTGTTTATCTATAATATACTCTCTATGGTATTATATATTATATATTATATATCATATATCATATATCATATATCATATATCATATATCATATATCATATATCATATATCATATGTCATATATATTATGAGGCTGCTAAAGGCTTTGGATGATGCCACAGAGCAGGAAACTAAACTGAAGTAAAATGTGATCACTAATGATGTTAAAAGAGCCCCAACAGGTGCACAGATCTCACTTCATGGAAAATTAAAGATGCTCTTTCTGGTTTTCAGGCTATCTTGATATTAGGGAGAAATACTGAATTTTCAAGGAATAATTCTTGTTGTCCAAACGAAATGTTTCCATCTGTTCTCTGCAACTGAGCAGGAGCTAAAAAAGGCATTTTCTGTGCTCTGGTGCCATTTGCAGAATGGCTTCATTTGGTCTTTATGCTCAAAACCACGTTTTGCTGGCATTCCCTTAGACTTTGGATGCTCAGATGAAGGTCCTGCTCCTCACACTTGCTGATCACATTCATCCAGAGAAGGGGGAAAAGTAGAATTCCAGTTTGAGGTTATTTTAGGTCCCAGTTTTGTTTMGGTTTGGTTGCCACTTTTGCACATTCACACATTCCAACAAAGCAGATTGAAGTTTTCTCCCCTGGCACAGCACTGCCATCCCTTGAAAGGTGCTTTTAAAATCCCACCAGGTTCTTTGTGGATGGAATTRCTTTCAGCCTTGAACTTTTTGGAAGTGATGGGACCACTCGGATCCTTTAAATTGAGCTTGGTGTAGATCTGCTCAAAAAACAGAGCCCAAAAATACTGAACTACAGGAGAGGCTGATTGGAGAGCAGCAGCTCACAGGGGTCATAAGGTAAGGAAGAGGTTTCTGGGTGGAGCCAGACCTTGTATTTCTGTTTTCTGGTGTGAAGGACAGATCCCAATACAGATCCCAATACTTGGGTGACAGTCCCAGTGTTCCTGCCCCTCAGGGTCCTGGCAGATCACATCCAACTGCCTGAACCTGGCATGTCCAGCTTGTTACACATCACACCAAGGCTGCTGCCCAGAATTTAGGAAAAGTTCTCTCAGAGGTGCCAGGCTGAACTCAGCTTTGCAGTGATGCCTCAGGTTTAAATTTTCTATTTTTCAGGCTCTGTGCTGCTTTAGTGTGTAAGGGAAAATGTTTAAGGGATGGTGAGAGTACTGCACAAAGTAGGGAAACAAAACAATTCCTGCTCCAGCTGGGCACCAAGGACAAATGATCCAAATCTCAGCCCAGGAGCACAAACCCYGTGGGCTGGAGAGAGAAAAACAAGCAGGGTGGGACTGCAGGGGCTAAAGCTGGAATGGGACAATGAACTGCAAGGTGCAAATGGAGCAGAACTGATCCCAGGGAGAGCCCCCGGGAGCGCTGGTGCATTTTGGGGCCATTTTGGTTCATCTTGGGTGCAGCCCTGGCTGGGCTCTGGTGCTGCCCAAGGTGSATCCATGSAGGAGATCCTTGGAATSAATCCSTGCTTTATTCTGGGACTCTGCCCAGCCCCTGCTCCAGGGCAGCCTGMRCAAGGCATCASMRGGAAGCTGGAGGATCCTCACCCTCAGCTCACCATTGGTGCTCTTGGGTGGAGGAGGAATCTTCTCATCTCCCACATGGGTGTTGCCACAGGGTCTCACTGCCCATCAGTTCCAGCCTGATGTCATTCTGTGTTGGAACCCTGGTCACTGAGAGTTTTAGACTTTCTGTGTTGACAGGCACTAACCCCAAGAAAACACTACATTCAACCTAAAGCCATTGAAAAAACTTCCAAAATTAAATAGCAGAACTAAAATTGTAAGCATGTAGTTTAAATAGAAATATGTAATATCMCATAGTAGAAAACAAAAATTTAAAGTTTCAAAATATAGGAATATATATATAAAAYAAAATAAAAATTCTAAAACAAAAACTCATCCTTCTTCTTCACCTTCTTCTTCATAGGTTTAAGTAGTATTATATAATTAAATAATAAAGCCCATATTACAAAGAACAAATAATTAATTATTTAGCTAAAACAAAAAAATAATTTAGGTACAAGTTCTTAATTAAACAATTTATCCTTAAAAAAACTTATAAAAAAAATCCAACTCAATTTTTTAGTTTGTTAACATAAAATACTATAGAACTCACAGTTTAGAAAACTATAATATAAATAAAAACTAATAAACATCTAAATCCAAACACAAGATACAATCTCACACATTTAATCCAAACCYCAACAAGAAGAAAAGACAAAACCAAACATCAGTTCTGGAGGAATTTCAGATTTTTCTCCCTGTCTCASATCTTCTTGGGAGATGGAGTCTCTCATCTGGAAGCTCCCCTTAACCCCTTCCTGCCAGACCTTTGAWTTAGGGAAGTTTGCAGGTACAGGAGAGGAAACAAAAGCTTCAGGGGTCAGAAACTTCATTTTTTTTATTACACCTGAAGCCAGAAAGTGCRAAAAACAGGCTGAGAATGAAGGAACTGGGACACTTTAATTGTGGTTTCTGTGAAGGAGGAAAAATTCAGTCATTAAATTGACATTTTGCAGTTCACTGTTCTTAGAGGCATACAAAATGGTACAGCTGTAATGTTATTGCGCTTATATTTTAAATATTAAATTATTGTTATTAGAATTATTAATCTAATATTTTATTTATTTTCATTATTAAAGTAATATTATTTAATTCTTAAGCTGACTTAAGCAAAACAATTAAAATTGTTCAACTTCTTGTATATTAGGAGTTCCTTTAGCTTGAAAGGGGAATTTTTTTGGTCATAGAGAAAACTTCATATAAAATCATGAAATAAAAAAGCCAATTTAGGTTTAACCAAGGTGTCTGTAAACTGCTATTGAAAATCTTGTTCTTAGATCCTTTTCCTCTGTGTGCTCTGCTGATGTGAAAATCCTTCAATTTAATTTTAAAAATCTGGAATTTATTATTCCTGTTGATGATTTGCTGTCAAACACCTTGACACCTTTAAATCCCTGCTTTTACTGTACTTTTCCCCAGCGAGATTTGGTACCTTTGTCATTTATAATATTTAATATTTCTCTTTGGCCTTAGTGCTGTTGTGATACATATTTCTAAAAATCAGAGGAGWATTTGATTATTTAGTTCCATACCTTAAAACCAGACTTCATAAAATCTCTCAAAGCTTTCTGAAAACTCTTTCAATCCTGAGCTAAATTTTGATAGAATTTTGAGCTCTATTTCTGAATAAATAAGAGAGATATTTTTAAAATGATCAAACAGATTGAAATAGTAGGGCATTTTTATATAAATATAGACTCAGGAGTGATCCARTGTGAATTATGTTAAACTCACTGGGGAACCATCCATTAACCTGAGCGAGAATAGAATGAGAATTCCAGAAACTGAATTCTGCTGTAGGAGCCCTGGGCCTTGGGATTATTCAGATAATTTCCTGATACTTTTATCAATGCATTGGGCAATTAGTTGTGCTAATTAGCAGCATCACTTTGGAAGAGCTGCTTGGAGGGGGTGGAGTGACAAGGACCGAGCAGGCAGGGATGGAACTGGGATGGATGGAATTCCTTCTTTGTGGAAATTCATTGTGAATTTTCTCAGCCTTTCCAGCTTCAGGATAATTTCAGTTGGAGCCTGACTCCAGAGCAGAGTCTCCTCTCTGCTCCATGGCAGCATCTGCCCTGCAAGAGAGTTTAAAATAATCAAGATTTGCCAGTTATGGAGATTTGTGCCAAGAATTTTGAAGTAAAAAGTAACAGAGTTTAGAGAAGTTTATGTTATTTTCTTTGGGGAGGATTTAATTTTAAACAATGGCACAATGTCATGTCTAAAAGAAGACACTTTATTATGTGATGATAAAGTGTCATGAGGCAAAAATATAAACTGTTGGTGTGCTTGCTGCGTGAAATTTCTTCTCTCCTAATGAGTTTGGAGTTGGGAAAAGAGATTCCTCTGGAAGTCCAGGTATCCTTTTCTTCCCCTCATGCTGTGGGTGTCTTTRTCCAGGTCTTGGTCTGTCAGAGACACATTTTATGAAAAATCCTTTCTAGGATCTTTTCTCCTGAGAAACTGAGAGGCCTCAGGAACAAAATGCAAACAATGGTTATCTGCTGCTGTGGGATGCAAGAGGTGCATCTGGGATTGGTCTCATGTGGTTGTTTCTAATTAATGGCCAATCACAGTCAGCTGGCTCAGACTCTCTGATCAATCACAAAATTTTATTATCATTCCGTTTTCCTTTCTATTCTTAGCCAGCCTTCTGATTAAATCCTTCAATCTATTATTTTAGTGTAGTTTTAATATGATATATATCATWAAATAATAAATYATCSTTCTGAAACATGGAGTCAACATYCTCATCTCCTCCCTTGTCCTGGGACCCTGCAAACACAGCACATTGCTGGAGTTGTGTGCCTTGTGGAGAAATGGGAAAAGTTCTGATCTTGGGGCCAACACAAATGTATTTATATGAAGTAATCTGAGTTAGGAGATAGAAATGAAGATATTCTGGTGGGTTGAGTTCACTCTTCCTATGGAGGAGGTGTTCTAGTGATGCCTCAGGTTTAAATTTTCTATTTTTCAGGCTCTGTGCTGCTTTAGTGTAGAAGGGATAATGTTTAAGGGATGGTGAGCTCTGTGCACAGAGCAGGGAGACRAAACAATTCCTGCTCCAGCTGGGCACCAAGGACAAATGATCCAAATCTCAGCCCAGGAGCACAAACCCCGTGGGCTGGAGAGAGAAAAACAAGCAGGGTGGGACTGCAGGGCTAAAGCTGGAATGGGACAATGAAGTGCAAGGTGCAAATGGAGCAGAACTGATCCCAGGGAGAGCCCCCGGGAGCGCTGGTGCATTTTGGGGCCATTTTGGTTCATCTTGGGTGCAGCCCTGGCTGGGCTCTGGTGCTGCCCAAGGTGGATCCATGGAGGAGATCCTTGGAATGAATCCCTGCTTTRTTCTGGGACTCTGCCCAGCCCCTGCTCCAGGGCAGCTTCCCAAGGTGTCACCAGCAGTGTGGGAGCAGCAGGAGGGGCAGGAGGAAAGAGTGGACACGGCTGGGAGACAAATGTGACAATTGTTTCTCTCTCCTGTTTGGGTTGTTTTACCAAATGTCTTCACTTTTTGGGGGATATTTATATTTCTTATGATAAGGTTGAGGTAGAGACACCTAAAGAGAGAACCTGAGCACCCTAGTCCGTGGAAGGTGGCCCTGGGGATGGGGATGGGGCTGGATGGGATTTCAAGTCCCTTCCAACTCAAACATTGTGGGATTCTGGTATTWAAAAAACCAATTTGTAACTATGGAGTAGTAACAACTGATTTTTTACCAATTCATTCTTTTGTACTTTTAGCAACATAGGAGAAATAGGAGAAAAGACAAGTTGGCATTATACAGACCTCAGATTCTTTGTTTATCTTCTYAGCTCTCATCCGTTTCTCAGTTATCTCTATATTTAATTAATGATCAGTGAAGGAGAAAAGTTGATTACATTTCCATTGTGAGCCAGAAAACAGCAGTGCTTGTACACCAGGTATGCAAAGGGGCTGAGGGAAACAAATCAAGTTTTCAAAGTGCTGTGTTACAAATGAATGAAAATAATTTGTAAATAATTCATCAGATTTAATTCTAAGATGTTTTGAGAAAACCAAAATAAACTGGGACGTGTTGATTGTTGGAGAGACCTTTATTCTCCAGCCTTTACTGCTTTAAATCTTGAGTATGAACTTCATCAAGATGTGGAGAATGTCCAAACTGCAGGGAGAGGTATCAGCTCCTCAGGATTTATAGGATTGAAATATTGACTCAACTGATGTCTGATTTTTTCCTCTTGCAAATTAAAACTCCTTTTTTAWTTTTTTTTCCCATAACTGGAGACMCAAAAAACCCAGATCATATCCCTTCTTACACCTTGTGTGCTCAAAGCAACAACCACTCAAATGACAGCATTGCCAAACCTTTGAAAAATGTTCCTWATATCTATATATCACATTTGGAAAATAAACATGTCAGTATGTTAGCCTTCTGTATATATCTCATACATAAAGGAAATATAGCAGTATGTTATATTTATAACAATGGATCACAGAATTCAAAGAAATGTGATAGTTTGTTGGCCTTCCAGCTGATTGCTGATTTAACTTCTCAGCAAGACCTGCCTGGTTTTTGGTGTTTCCTTGAGCTCTCATGTTGTTCACGTGGTCCATGGTGTTGTTAGGCAGTTACAGTTCATTTTTGAAGTTCTGTTCATCTGGCCAACTTGTTGTCATACACAAGCCCAGGAAGGGCCATATGTTCCTGCAAAGGTAGCCTTGGAAGGTGGGATAGCTGCTTCTCCTTTTCCTTCTGCCATCTGTTCTGCTTTAACTTCATTTTCTCCACATACCATGTCAAGCAAATACTCAGATAATGGATGGGAATTCGAATCAGTGTGGAAGCAGGAGTATTGTTGCCAACAATTGTCAGATGTTCAGATTCTTTTAGACATTTCCCTTGCTCTTTGGTGTTGTAACAGTTAAAATTTAGAATTAGGAAGCTGTAAACATATAAGCATTATTTTTATTTAAATCACAAATACGCTGGGATGTTCCCATGAACGCAGAGGAGATTTTCAGAAATAAAAAGAGCAAACATCCTGGATTTCTCCAAGTGCCTGCTGCTCTTTCCACTTGGAGTTTCTCCTTGCTGTCCGTGTGCCACCCSGTGCTGCTCCAGCCCAAGCATTCCTGCAGCCACGGGGATTAGGGCAGGATCTGGGTTAAGACTAATCCAGAGAAATACCCAAATCCTGGGCTGATCCAGGAGGGACYCAGGGAGCAGGAGCACAGGCATGAGTTGTGCCCTCTGACAGAGTGAGGGACTGCACCTCAGGAATTCCCTCCTCAGGAACTCCCTARAACTCCAGGGAAATGGAGAAAAATCCGAGTTTTCAGGCTTTGTGCTGAGCAGACAGCAGAGCCCTGATTTAGGCCAGACCTGGCTTGAGTCTGAATTAAGGAAACCTGAAAATCCTGAGAGCCCTGTGCTTACTTCAAGCATAATCATGTATAYAATGTGTATTTTCACCCACTTTTTATGCTGCTTATAGGAATAAAATTAAATATAAGGCTGTGCTTAGGCCGAGGTCATGATTTGTCATCACTTGTTCAAGTCACAGAATTCTGCTTGATTTTGGGGGAAAATCTACAAGGCATTTGGGGAAAAAAAAAAGTCTACAAGTCTGTAACCTACTTTCAATGGCTCTAAACTACTTTGGGGGTTGTTATATTAATTTATAGAAATGTCCATGTGTGTGAGTGTATATAAAAAGAGATGTGTGTATAAATAAACAAAACTGGGCGTCTTTTTGCTATTTTAGTTCTCTGAAATTTTGTGGTGGATCTTCTCAAGAATATCTCTTTTTGAAGTCCTTTTCTCCRTTCTCCAGCTGTGTGGGCTCTGCTTTTAAATTCTCTACAAGTGTAAAGCAGGGGAGGATAGAGCCAGACCTGGACTGTGGGGAGCTCTCCTGGTTCTGTGTGCGTGGCCAGTGAAGTCAGAGACCCTTCCAGAGGGAATTTAGGARCAATTTCCCTTTCTGCAAATCCCCCTTTTTAGCAAAACTTGTATTTTATTGCAGGAAGAAGAGGCTTTATCACAACAAAACGGGCAAAAACCACAAAGACTTGAAGAAACAGCACTTCTCTAATTCTTCCCAAAAGTTCCCAGAAGCACCAAATCCTAAAGGATTACACCCCCCAGTCTTCCTGATTTCAGGTGGGTGAGTTCTCTCTCTGCCTTTCCTTCTGAATTTGGGGATTCCCATTCCCTGGAGTGTCCCAGGCTGGGCTGGACAGGGCTTGGAGCACCCTGGGACAGTGGAAGGTGTGGAAGGTGTGGGATGGGATTTATGTCCCTTCCTGTTATTGTGGCAGTCTTAGAGGGTGTGGGATTTTAGAAGAGTTGGTTATAGTTTATATATATATATACACATATATATATACATACATATATATATATATATATATATACACACACACACACATATATATATATAATCTATATATATTATCTATTTATAAATTAAATAAATATATTATAATATATTGTTAATATAGGTAATCTGTAACTTTCTAGTTCAACGAACAGTGTTACAAGGTGTGTTTTGGTTTTTTAACTTATTATTTTTACTTATTTTTACTGCATTGTGGATATTTTTATTCCATATAATGGAATAAAATGGGTTCCATATATATTCCATACAGTGGGGTTTTGTTACTTTTGTACACACATATATATATATGTGTATGTGTGTATATATATATATATGTGTGTGTGTATGTATATATATAAATATATATGTGTGTATGTGTATATATATATATACATATCTTGTATTGCAAAGGTGTATATATATATATTTTTTTATATATATATACACTGCTATTACAACTCCTAAACCCTTAGATTACTTAATTGCAATTACAATTRCTGTAATTGTCTATACARCCACACCCCTACAGTATAAACCCTTCRCCATCTTATCAATGGTTTCTCACTTAAAGTATATTTTTTCTTACAACTGTAGAAACATTAGTTTATTATTTTTCTGCTTAATGTCTGTRTATTGTATTTTTACATCAATCTAAGGTGGTAGATCAAACTCTTCAGTGTCTCTGGAAGTTTCTGTTTTTTCTGATTCCCACACATTCCCACCCAAACCAGTCTGGGGTTCTCTGATTTCTCTGAAATGAAAGACAATGCAATTAATAAATATAATTTTGTGTGACTTTTTCCCTTAACAAAATTACAAACACTGTAAAGAAAATCGGGCAGAACTGGGTGCTCCCAAACAAAAGCTGCTGCTGTTATTTTCCAGCATGGAGCTCATGGCTCTAATTTGGAATTAACTGGTTGGGAGGAGAGGTTTTCAGTTATGCCACAGCTTAAATGAGAAAAATAACATAAGAAACAGCCAATAATCAAGTTGTTTGATTTAGAAGAAATGCATTTCAAACCCAGCTAAAGTAAAAAGAGAACTGGCTGACTGCCACCCTCTTTTTTACTCATTTGTGACAGCACACAATTAAAAAGTTCAGTTTGTTGCTCTTACAGGAATAACAGATTTTGGTATTTTTTATGTTTCCTCATAAAAAGTATCTTTAATTTTAGATCCTCCAAATACTGTAGTTGTAAGAATATTGTTTGTATCTGGAGAGATTAGATGGGGACAGGATTTTTTTAATCTGTTAGCACAGATTTGTTATGTAAATAGGAAGCTCACAAAGGAAGGAGACAGCAAAAGGCTCTGAAAAAGCAGATGTGTCTCCCCCAGAAATAAAGCCACCACTGGATTCCTGCAACTTTTTGGGAAGTTCAGCAAGAAAATCCCAAATTCTGTAGTCACTGTGTGAGTCCATTTCCATACCCTCAGTACAGATCATTTTATCATTAATTTATTGTTGCTATTTAATTTTGAYAARTTCAAAATCAGATTATTAATTTCAGTGAATTCTCATGATGTTTTGCTCCTTTCCCTGCTGCTCCTCCAGCCCTTAGCACTGGCCATGTGACCCAGATTTTTAAGCCCTGCTATGACTTCAGGTTTTATTCTTGGGCTCTTTCATCCATCTCTTGGAATTGTTTCCAGTAAATTAGAGTTTTACAGTGGTTGCTGTGATTAGCATTCTGTGCTCACGGGGAATTCTTCATAAAAATGTCTCTGATCAATACCTTTCAATGTGTTTAAACATTCATGTATAATTTTATATGAAGAATGTAACATCCATAGTGGAATTATARTCTAAAATACATTTTTATGCAAATTCTTTAATGGTAGGTTATACCATCTTTCTATCTGTTTTTGTTACTGTGAAGATAAATTATAATTATATGAATAACCTGCATAAAATGGTTGTGTTTTGAAATACTTCCATTCAGTAATATCTGTATATTCAATAATATCTATGGACTGGATGTTCCTTCTTAGTACAGGGTATTAAAAACAGATAAACCCTCTACAGAGCCTAAACACTGAAATTTTCTAGTGCCCCAATGCTTAAGAAAGTCTAAATATGTATTCATAATTTATAGTCTGTAATTTATAAAGTCATATTGGTTGGGGAAGGACTTTACAGAGTTAATCATTTTTATTTTAAGTAGTTTGCATGTGAAAAAAACCCATTCCTGAAAGGCTCTGCCAGGTTGGCAAATGCAGTTGGGACAACCAAGAGTCTTCAATGCCCATTTTTACAAAATGCTGGGCCCTAATTTTGCACTGAGATTGGGAAGATCAGTTGAGAACTCAGTTAAATTGGGGATACTGATAAAATCAGTGAAGCCAAACTGCAGGGTTTGCTTCTCAACTTCATGAAGATGTTTCAGTAGTCATGGGAAGTGCTGTATTTGGGTTCACAGCCAGTGCACTTGGTGACTTCTGCTGTCACAGGGTGGTGTTGCACCCTGTTTGTTTGGCTTGTCTGAAATTTTTCATTCGCGTTTTCTGTCGTGGTTTTCTGTGACAGGGGAAGGTTTTAACAACAACCCAGACCTTCATTGTGGTGATAAATGGCTTTCAGAGAGATTCCAAAGGGGTGATCTGAAAATCAGAGCTAATTCTTCCCATTTGCTGAAGGATTCAAAAATCATTGATGTTGCATTTGCTTTTAATGAAGATTCATTTGGGGGAARATGTGAAATGCCCAATTCTTGTGAATTTGATGCCCAGCTGTGCCTGTGCCGAGTCCTCAGGCTCTGGGATCTGAGGGTTTAAAGTCCCCATTAACTCTTTGGGATGTGCCTTTAACCTGATGAGCTCCAATCCATTCCACCTCTGGAAAAATCCAATTAATTGACTCCCTGGGCAGGCCCCTCTGGGGGTCAGAGGGATTCCAGCAGGGAATCAGTGCTGGAGGCACCTGGCCTCTGGAGCAGCACAGGGAGGATGGAAGGGGCTCAGGAGCAGGCAGGTGTTAGGGAATAATGAGCCATTCCCTATATTCCTACAGGGGAAAATGAGCCATTCTCCATATTCCTRCAGGGAATAATGAGCCATTCCCTWTATTCCTATAGCGAATTATGAGCTATTCCTTATATTCCTATAGGGAAAAATGAGCTGTTGCCTTTATTCCTATAGGGAATTATGAGCCATTCCCTATATTCCTA
>JACDOX010000305.1:568963-603287 GCA_014549065.1 Cardinalis cardinalis
AACTAAAACATATCTTCCTTTTTCTGGACAAAACCATCCTGTCCTGCTTCCTTGCTTCTGCTAATTTCCACACACTCTCCATGAATAAAATCCATTCACTTGTGGACATTCCCAAAYCTCTTTTGTCACTTCTCCAAATAAATTGGAGTTTTTTTGCAGCCTGCCCTGCTCCARGCCCAGAAGGTTGTGGCTCACCTGGCAGTGCATGTCCAGGTGATCCATGAGCTCTTTCCTGCTGGAATTGAAGAGGTGATGTCAGAGATTGGAGCAGATCCTGGGAGCACCAAAATGTACAAAATCACCCTTTTCAGGGCCAGCAGGAGGGAATGCCAAGCCTGTGTTTGCTTTTATGGAGGTAATTTTACTAAGGTGGTAATTAAATGCTTGAATAAACAGTTGGAGGTGTGTAGGGAGAAATTTCCTGGTTTGTTCATCAGGGAAGATTTGGAGAGGAAATGGGTTTGCTGCTGTTATCATCTCTGGGGGGTTTAGAGAGAAGAAGGAATCAGCTCAAAAATGTGCATTTTATTGAATGTTACTGGTTGAACAAAGTATTAGAACATGGTAATGGTGTAAATTTCTGAAGTGGAATGAAAACCCAGGTCTCACCAAAGTGTTCAAGTGGCCTCTCCATTAACCCAAGCCAGAACCTGCTCTGCATTCCTCAGCTTCCTCCTTTAAAATGGAATGGAATTCTAGAAAAGCTGAATTATGCTCAAATAATGTTCTACCATTGCTCTGGTTGTGGTTCCACAGGATTCCAAAGCCTCAATGACACTTTTTTTCCTTATATAAAAGATAAAAGATAATTCCGTGTAGGCAAAGGCTGGAAAATTGGGAGATGTTCCAATCTCTGCTGCTGAAGGAGTTGTTCCTTTGCTTTGGTGATTGCAAGATGCACAGCCTGCATTTCATTCATTATATATTGAATATCTGTGGGGAAAATAGTAAAGGTAGAAAGGCTGAGATACATTCCTTACACTTTATTACAAMATCAGTCTCATTACATAGTTWAAGCAATTAAAAAGTAACAACTCRTGTCTTACCAACAACAACCCAAGATTTCTTGTCTACAAAATGTTTTAAAAGCTTTCTAACCAACAGCATATTACTAAAACTTACAGATAGTTATTTTAGCCAATATTATTTTAATATAATATATAATAGAGTCTATATTAATATATATTTATATATTAATATTATGTAATTAATATTACATATTATTCTAGCCAGTCACTAAGAACACACATAACTTATTTCAAACAATACTTATAYAATTTCTATTAACAATATACAATACTCCATTATTAAACTTAAAACCTTCTACTATCTTACTAAACATATTTTTCTAGAGTCTTAAAATCTATCTTAACCACACATAAAACTATTATTTCATGTCCTTACTTACTGTACTATTGTAACTTTTCTATTTGAAACTTTACAACTACAGCTAACTAGAAATTCTTTCTAAAACCTACTTTCACAACTTTCTAAAAACCTTTTTACCTTTATTATTTCCCCCCCAAATATTTATGATAAAGCTTGGAGRATGTTTTCTTCTTTAAGGAGGTTGTGTTATTTTCTGTTATTCCCTAAAACTCTGCAGAAACCTTCACTGAGCCTCTTGCTGAGCCCTTCCAGCAGCACAGGGCTCAGGGCTGAGCTTTACCCAGAGAGGGGAATTCTCTTGGATTTCCAGGAGAATGGCAATGTTCTTTCCATGAGACTCGTGTGAAATGTTGAGTGGTTTGTGGTRTAATAATAATTTTTTAAAATAAAAGTGAGCTGCCAGCCTGCATCCAGCTCTGTAACAAAACTGGAAGGGGAATATTGGGATTTCTGCTSTGCCAGTTTTGGGGCTGGAGCTGGTGAAAGCCCCTGTACACTGAATTTCCAAGAGCAGGTCAGCAGAGGAAGATGTCTAAAGGAACCTCTCATGCTCATATTTCAGTTTGTGGCTTRTTTTTTTCCCTTTGTTTTGAGGTATTTTAATTGCTAAATCTCTTTTCTGTGTCTGTGCCAGCAATTCAGAACAGCTCCTCCTCAGAAATAGCTCCTGAGAGAAAAAACCCTGTGAATCCCCACAATTAGCTGCTTATTGCCCAAGCTTTTAATTATATTTAACCACATGGACCAAGTTCTGGTGTTCCAGCTCTTGTTTTCTTCTTCCTCAGATAATATCTTTAATTCCCAGGTAATTTTCAGGGTGTGYGTGGTGGATTTTGTTCTTTTAGTAGGATGGAGCTGCATCCCTGGGTGATGGATTTGATTGTAGGGTTTTATTTATTTACCTTTTTCTGGCTGGTAAYGTGTGGTTCTCAAGGTAGGAAATGTGTGTTTGAGTGTTGAACATTCAACATCCAAATCCTGCTAAGAAAGCAACTATAAATATCCAGAAATATCCATATCCATAAATATCCATGTCCATAAATAATGGGATGGATGGAAATGAGTGAAAATGTTTGGGAATAAAAGCTCTGGGCTGCTGAGAAGGGAAATTAGGGGAACCTCAATAACCACAGCAATTAAAGATATCAGTGGTGTCAAATGTTAACATTTTAATATACAGGAAACTCTCAGTCTAGAAGTTCAGAAGTAACAAAAATTGATAGATTTGGCAAAAAAAAAGGCTGAATTTCCTTCACTGAAATGAGAATTCTTCCTGTTGAAATGCACAGAATAGAAATAGTAAAATATAATTAAACAGGGAGGAGCACCACAGCAATCACTGAGGGTGAGGAGAGGAATTTGTTTTAGTGCAGCCAAGAAAATTGGGAATGGATCATGGTGCTGGAAAACAAAACCCCCAGAAGAAGGGGTTGGGAGGCTTTGGTTTAATCACCTCAGTGCAAACTGTTGGAAACACAAATCAAACCAAACAAGTCTGGATTTGCTYCCCAAAATGACTTTCTAGAACCTAGAATTACCAAATCAGAAGAACTTTTGGACTTCAGGGCCAAAAGAGTATCTGACAACTTTTTGGGACTCATTGTGTCTGAGAAGAAATTTCTTATTAAACTGGAATCACCCCTAGACAGGATGGCAAGAACCTGCTCTTAAAATTATAAAACAAATTTAAATATCCCATTATTTGGGGTTTATAGAAACATCCAGAGGCTCTTTGCCCTGCTTGGGAAAGATTATAAGGAATCATATACTTAAATTTATTACTTAAAATTAACTTAAATTTAAATAAAACATAAATTTACTTTAATTTCCAGCTTTTTTCCCCCCCATTCTTATTTCTAAATAATACCTTATTTTCCCTTGTTATTATTTTGGGGAAAGGAAAGCAATTTTTTTTTCCTTCAGGTAAGAACTGTGAAGAATAAGGAAAACATTCAGTGCTTATTTGGACACAGCTTGGGTTTTTCTAGTGTTGCTTTACCTCTTAAAATTTGAATTTCCTTACAATTTACAGTCTTTCAGTTCCCTGGTTGGTGTTTTAACTGCCATGCAACTTTCTAGGATTTTATATTGATAAAAGTCAGGGAGTGTGTAAAAAATAATAACAAGTGAATGTAGAAAGATGAGTCTTATTAAAGATATTATTACAGAGAAAACCTGAATTAATTCTGTGGGATTTCCCACATATATTTAGCTGGAAATGGAACCAGTGGGCAGCTCCAGCTTTTGCTGGAGGCAGGAGTGGGGATTATTGGAGGAAATAATGCATTTTACTGAATTTTCAACTTCCCAAATTCACAGTGGAGTGTTTCCCTTCATTTGCAATGCATCTGCCACAGCTGTGAGTGGGAAAATCCTGAATTCCTGCTCCTGCACTCATGTGCTGATTTCTTGACTCTTTTCTRCTCTGACACTGCTCTGCTGGCAGCTGAGCACATCACAACACTTCCCTCCAAGTCATTTCCAACCCAGCAGTGCTGGGGAAATGCAGAAATCACRGGAGATGGGCAGGGAGAAGAGCCAAGACTGAAATTGGGACAGGTATCAAATTCAAAAAATAAATTTTAAAAAAAGTCTAATTTTATTATTTTTTTTAATGCCTAATTTTATTAAATTTTTAAAAACACTAATTCTATTAAATTTTTTTTAAAGCCTAATTTTATGGACTTCTGTTGTCCTGGGCTTTTTTGCCCTTTCCCCAAAAATAGTTCTGGGCTTTTTGCCCTTCCTCCAAATTTTTAGGGAAATTTTTCAGATTTCAAGGATTTCAGCTTTGTTGTACATGAGAACCCCCTGTGATCTTGGAGCAGGGTGCACAGGAATGATGGGCAGGCAGGTGAATATTTCCCAGCAGAGCACATTCCATGGCCATGGAGTGCTGCACAGGAGGGCAGTTGAGGACTTTAACTGGTTCTGATGGGGATATTTGATTTATTGGGCCATTTTTGGTGATTTCAGGGCTGTCTCAGGGCACTGCAGGATCTCCAGAAGGAGAATGAGTGACAGCAGTTTGTGCTTAACTGCTGAATTATGGTTTCTTTGGAACTGGAGGCAGTGTAATAAAGGAGGTATCAGATAAGGATCTTCARTGTTTTCCATTCCAGAAGGAAAAGGGGGAATAGAACTGTCCAAATGTGGAACTGCTGGTTCCAGGTGTGYGGGTGAGGGTGGAATGGGGAGGTGCAGCAAGAACTCCTGCTCTGGGACCTTGCAGGACTCTGAGGCTGTGTTTTCCAAGGGGCAGCTCTGGAAATCCCTAATTGAACAATCTCCCCACCAATGCAGGCTCTGAGGTTTTATCTCTAATTTGGRATTAATTCCAATTTCACCCCACTGTGGCAGCAGCTCTGGGACACCTCAGCGTGGCTGGATGACCCCATGAGGTGTCACAACCCCTCTGAGCTGGTGGCAATTAAAATATCTGAGTATTTTCTGTGCTCTCACACCCTCCTGGTCTCAGGTCAGCTCTCTGCACTCCCACTGGGTTTTCTGAGAGCATCCTGCAGATTTGTGCTGCCTGAGCTGGGGAGCTGCACCAGGAGGGGATGGAGGTGCTGGGAGTGGAGTGAGGAGTTCCTGAATGACCAAGGGGAGGAAAGGGACATTCCAACAAGGGTTTCCAAAACTTGAAAGGTTCAAAATCAGAAAAACAGCCAAGAAAATGTTCAATCTAAGCAAAGCTGGCTGTGGTTTTAATGGAAGTACAGAGGGAGATTATTTACAAGGGCCTGGAGGGACAGGACACAGGGAATGGCTGCCCATGGGATGGGAATTTTGGGAAGGAATTCCTGCCTGGGAGGGTGGGGAGGGGCTGGGATGGAATTCCCAGAGAACCTGGGGCCATCCCTGGAACGTCCAAGGCCAGGCTGGACAGGGCTTGGAGCAAACTGGGACAGTGGGAGGTGTCCCTGCCATGGCAGGGGTGGCACTGGGTGGGATTTAAGGTCCCTCCCAGCCCAAACATTCTGGGATTCTGTGAGAAGCAAGGAATTGGAATTGATACTGTGAAAAGCGCCAATCGCTTGTTTTTAAAATTTTAAATGTTTAATAGTAATAAAATGGTTATAAAAATAGTAATATAATTAGAGAAATAATAATTTGGACAATTTGAATTAGGACAATATCAGACAACAAAAACAAAGAGTTATGGACGTCCGGGTACCTTTTCTGGGCAGCATAAATCTGAAAAAGGACACAGGTTAACAGAGGATTAACCCTTAAAACAATAGCCTGTTGCATATTCATACACCTCATACATGATGCATAAATTCCATTCAAACACAGGATTCTGTCTGGTCGGTGTCAGCTTCTTCCTCTGAATCCTAACAGCGCCTTCGAGGCAGGAAGAAGTTCCTTTCTCCTGATAATGGAGCAATAAATTCTCTTTCTCTGAAAGATTCAGGTGTCCTGTGGCTGCTGTCTCAATGCGAGTCCTTCTTTAGAAAAAAAATATCCTACATAGCATAGTTTCTATTTTAACATTTTGTTATAACCTAAAACTGTATTTAACACACTACTTAAGAGAATTAATACAGCATTACTTTCTAACACAACACGTGTAATATTCATTTTAATATTTGCCAAAAGCCAATCATAAAATACGCATTTTTCACAGTACCGTTTATTTGTGCTCAGTTCTAAAAATGTTTCAGGTGGTAATGGCTGATGAGTAAGTTCTGCACTTCCACTTCTCTCAGGGCTTCACACACCTGTTCTAGTGAGTATTTTTTCTCACAAATTCCAGCACTGTGTTTTTGAGGTTATTTAAACCCTGGGATGTGTAATGGGAGAGCTTCTCACAGGGAAGAGAGTTGTAAAATAGCACTTGAAATATTCTTCTCTAATTAATACACTCTAAGTGCAGTCCTTTTGGAAAATACATCTATGGGAAGAACAGTTCTGAGATATTAATGATGAATATCTTCCACTCTGATTTCCTTATTTGAAGTGACTCTTCTTGAACACAAACTGATTCCATAATACCATTTATTTTATTGTCATTGCTTAAGAACACCTGTCAAGCAATGCTTTAAGAAAAGAAACACAGCTAAAATCCACACAAGAAAATGAACCTGCTCTGAAAAAAAAAGTAGAATTAAAAATGCTCATAAATAAAATCAGGAATAATTTTAAAAATTTATATGCTATCTATTTGTTCCCAGAACATTTCTCTGACCCTGTAAGAAAACAACAGCTCTGCTTTTGCTGCATTCTGGATATTTCTTTTCACTGTGTTGCAAAGTAAATTTTTCCCAGCAAGTGGCAGAAGAACCTTTGGCAGAGTCTGTGGCTGCAGGAGCTGGGCTTGCCCTGGGCTTTTATGGCTTTTAGTCTGGCTCCTTCATTTTGCACTCAATTAAAGACTGTTGTTTGCTGAGCTCACACATGCTTGGGTTCCCTGGATCCCATACACCACATTTTTGTGGAACTGGGAATTCCAGGTGGGGTTTCCTTCTGGTGTTCAACTCCTGTTTGCATTTCTCATCCTAAACCTCCCAGGTGTAATTGTACAGTCTGGGAGTGGCACAGAAAACCCTTGGGTGGTGGAGCTTTGGGGTTCTGGAGTTCCTAGAGTTTTGGGGGTTTCAGGGTTTTGGAGCTTTGGGGGTTGGGTGTTTTTGGGGTTTTGGAGTTTTAGGAGTTTTGGGATTTTTGGAATTTTGGAGTTTTAGGGGTTTTGGAGTTTCAGGTTTTTGGAGCTTTGGGGGTTGGGTGTTTTAGGAGTTTTGGAGTTTTAAGAGTTTTGGGATTTGGAGGTTTTGGAGTTTTAGGGGTTTTGGAGCTTTAAGGGTTTTGAAGTTTTGGAGTTTTGGGGGTTTTGGAGTTTTGGGGGTGTTGTCACCATTCTGTCCTTTGGTGTGGGGCTAGCCATTGGGTAGTTCTCACAGTCTTCCATTGGGAAGTTTCACTCCATATTCCAGTGAAAATGACTTTGCATGGATGTCCTCATAATTGAATATTGACTTGCTGGGATGGTATTTTGATCTCTGGTGCCACAGGGAGATTTGTCCCCAGCTGCAGCTGTAAATTCTGTAAATACACCCAGTCCAGGACTTCTCCAGCCCAGTTCCTGCTGTGCCAGGTTGGACAGAGGCTAGAGGGGAATATTTATTGGTGTTTTATTTTCCTGCTGAAGTCTGGCTGCTCGTCCCCTCTCTGACTCCCAACTTCTGCAGTTTGGATTGAAATAAGAGCACATTTTCTGCCTCCTACTCAGTATCCATCAAGACTTTTTTTTTCTCCTCAGAAGCAATTAATTATTTTTTAATTAATCTGGAGAAAGGTGTTGAATGCACTTTGGACCTCTCAGAAGATGGGGGTGAGGAAACAGAGYCATTTCTCCCCAAAACCTGGCAGGAGGTTTCCAACTTTGAGATTGGCTGCCCAGCAAATCCTCTTGCATGGGTTCATTTACCTGAGCAGAATGGGAAACWGGAGCAGGAATAAATTACAAACAGACATGAGGAAAATACCCAAACTAGATTTGGTATTCAGGAAGGCTCTCTAGAATAATTTCCTCATGCCTGAATTAAAAATCTCTCCATGTGCTCCCTGACACGTCCAAGGGGAGTGGTACAGCTGATTCTTCCAYTGGGAATTTCTTAAATCTCCAGGTTGGTCTTTGAGACTTCTCAGGATTTTTAAATCCTTGGGGCATTAGTTCTAAAAATAAATTTTAGTTCTAAAAATAAATGAGTAAAATTTGCTGCTTGTGAAGATGAAGATTTTTGACCCACTCAGCCAGAGTGGGATTTGCTCTGCTCTACAGTTGCACTTTGCTCTCACCTCACCTCACCTTTTGTTACTTTATTATTTAATTTCTGCTCTGAAACGTGATAATGGCACTGGGAGAGAGGGGTGACATCTGTTCTCTTGGGTTCAGGGCAGTGCAAAGTGTCCTGTGTTCATTTTGTACCTCTTGGAGTTGTCACAACATTGCAGCACTTAAAAAATGGTAATTTTAGTTTAAAATGTTATAAAGGTTTGGGTCATTTCTTATCAGTTGAGTGCCCTGGCAAATCCCTTTTTAAAGAGTATCTGTTCAGCAAAATGGGAATTGATATTTTGTGATCATTGACGCTTTTCATTCTCTCATCCTGAGCGCTAAATGAGTGACCCCTGTCAATTCAAAACTGCCTTAAGTAAAAAAAAAATAATAATAATTTATATTTCAGCTTTGCTAAAGGGGTATAAAGATACCCAAATAAACATTTATACTCTTTCTTTGTAGCCTTCTCATGGTAAATTTACCCAGTTACCCTTTCTTTTCATCCCAAGTGATGGATTTTACACCATCCTAATTTACATTTTTCCTTTACAAATTGTGAATTCCTGCTGACCTGGAACAGTCTCATCATACCATGTATTTTTTTTAATTCAGTAACAATGTCTTAAATAATGATCTAAAATCCAAAACCTTGTGAATGAATTAAAACTGGAAGTGGATCATGGACTCAGTGTTTCACCCAACATCATTCCTGTRATCCTTCTTCCTAGTGGTTAATTCCAGCCTGGTCCCTGACTAACTCTGTTAAGTCATGGCTGGTTTTGGGTTTATGCTGAAAAATCTGTGATTATAGGTGAAAATCTGTGATTATATGTGAATTAAGTGCTGTTATAACCCCTCYTCAAGAACTTAACAAGTGCACAGTGCCATAATCTCCAATGGGGCATGGCACAGAGTGGCTGGAGCATCTCGTGGCAGATCCATTCCTATTTTCCAAATGCTCCAGGCTGGAYTTCCCAGCCCCTTTTCCGTGGCTGGTTGGGCTGAGCCTGGTGCTGTGTGCCCTGGGGTGTCCCCAGCAGGCAGCACCCCGTTAACATTCCTGCTCTTCCCATTCCAGGGGCTTTGGGCCCGTCGTCATCGATAGCCATCGCTGGCTCCAGCCAAGCTGCCATCACCAAGACCACGTCAGTGCTCCAGGACGGTGTCATTGTCACCACTGCAGCTGGGACCCCTCTGCAGCAGGGCCAGCTGCCCATGGGGGGCGAGTTCCCCTTCGCTGGCCACGAACACTCGCTGCACTTCCCGCAGAACAGCTCTTCAAACAACAATCTGCCACATCCTCTGAACCAGAACCTCCTCAACTCCCTGCCTCTCTCTCTGCCGGTGAATCAGCAACATCTCCTGAACCAGAACCTCCTGAACATCCTCCAGCCTTCAGCAGGAGAAGGCAAGTCTGAGGTCAGCCTCAACCCTCTGGGTTTCCTGAACCCGAACGTCARTGCTGCTTTAGCGTTCCTCTCCGGCGACGTGGACGGGCAGGTCCTGCAGCCCGTGCACTTCCAGCTGCTGGCGGCCCTGCTCCAGAACCAGGCCCAGGCGGCCGCCATGCTCCCCGTGCCATCCTTCAACGTCTCCATCTCCGACCTGCTGCAGCAGCAGCAGCAGCAGCAGCAGCAGCAGAGCGCCCCCGCGCCCCCCGAGCCGCTGCCCGAGGGCGGCCGGGTGGAGCCCCTGCTGCCCGCCCCCATCCCCGGCTTCCCCGAGCCCGCCGCCAACCCCCTGCTCCTGCCCGCCGCCCCCGGCGCCTCGGCGCTCATGGCCCTCAACCCGCAGCTGGTGGGGGGCGTGCTGAGCTCGGGCGGGCACCCCGAGGTGGCCATCGCCACCTCCTCGCAGGCCACCACCTCCACCACCAGCACCACGTCGGCGGCGGTGGCGGCGCTGTCGGTGTCGGCGCTGGGCGGGGGCACGGCCGTGGTGTCCATGGCGGAAACGCTCCTCAACATCTCCGGTGGCGCAGCCGGGCCCGCCAAGGTCAGCAACAGCTCCGTGGTGCCGCAGCTCCTGAACCCTCTCCTGGGCACCGGCCTGCTGGGTGAGTGCAGCTTGGGGGAAACATCAAAGCTGAGCGGGTTTGGGGAGGGAGGATTCACAGAATCACAGAATGACCAGGTTGGAAGAGACCTTCAGGATCATGGAGTCCAACCCAGCCCCAACCCCTCAGCTAAACCCTGGCACSCAGTGCCACACCCAGGCTTTGTTAAACACACCCAGGGATGGGGACTCCATCACCTCCCTGGGCAGAACAATCCAGAACTTTGTCACTTTTTCCTGATACCCARCCTGAATTTCCCTTGAGGCTGTGTGCTCTGGTTCTGTCAGCTCCTGGAGAAAGAGCCCAGCCCCAGCTGAGCACAGGCACCTTTCAGGAGCTGTGCAGAGTGATGGGGGCAGCCCTGAGTCTCCTTTTCTCCAGGCTGAGCAGCCCCAGCTCCCTCAGGGGTTCCTCACAGGGTTTGTGCTCCCAGCCCTCTCCAGCCTCGCTGTCCCCTCTGGACACACTCCAGCGTCCCAAGGTCCTTCCCAAACTCAGAGGCCTGGACACAGTATTTTCAGATTCAGAATTTCAGATTCTGGTTTTATCTTCTTTTTTTTTTTCTTGGTGTTGTTGGAGCTTGTTCATTGAGCAATCGTTCTTGTAAGAAATTAAAATCRCATTCTGCTTTCGTTCCCTAATGTTTAATATTGATCTTGGAAATGACTAATTCTGCCACCTAAACCTACTAAATCCGCCTGAAAATTGTGTGAGCAACTGGATTTATTTCATTGTTCAAGAGGTGGCAGCTCAGGAGCATCCCTGGGTGAGCTGGGAGTGCCTGTGGCAGTGCAGGGTTAGCAGGAGTGGCTGTGCTGGACGTGGCAAACAACCAACATCCCAAAGCAAGTGATGAAAAACCCCTTAAATACAAAGTTTCTCCCTCCTGGGTGATGATTTTTCAGTTATTTTTACCAAAAACATATAATAGAGTAGGTATTCCTCTGTTTTAATTCTCCTGGCRGGAATTAAATAATAATTAAATAATGCCTCACCCCGACCTAAATGGCTACAGAGAACTCAACCTACTTGGTATTTTCCATACAAAATGCATCTAACAGTGACTTTTCAAATGGGAATTTTAAGGAAAACACAAGATTTTAGTTTTAGAAAAGAAACAAACTAGAAAATTTATGTATTTTAAGCTTTATTATTTCATAAAGTCAGGTTTGACAGTGTGGGTTTTTTTAAGGAGGTAAAATGTTCATGTTGAGTGAAATTTTCATGTAATAAAAAATGTTAATTCAGCTTTTACTCTAGAATGTAAAAAAAGTTGTGTGACATGGCTGAGCCAAACAAGCCTTTTCTCCTTCACAGCTGGTGAAAAGCTCATTTTGTTTGGGGGTTAAAGGTTTGTCTCATTCTGTCCCTCTCCCCTCCTCATGCCCCTCACCACCCCAGCACAGTTTCAGTGAGATTCCAAGGCCTGGAATTCCACAGAAGCTCCTCCTGCCATCCCTGCTGTCCCAGGAGTCAGGAGAGATGACACAAAAGACCCAACATTGSAGAATTTGAGAGCAGGAGAGCCCCATTCCCGGGGGATGGAGGGAGCAGGGTTGTTTTCCAGAGGTTTTTTGGCACTCAGTGGGATTGGAGGGCAGGGAATTGCTGAGGGTGTTTGCCTGTGCTTGCCTTGCAGGGGAAATGTCATCTCTGAACACTACTCTGAACAACCATCAGCTCAGCCATCTCCAGTCACTCCTCAACAACAATCAGATGTTTCCTTCAAATCAGCAGCAGCAGCAGCAGCAGCAGCAGCAGCAGCAGCACCTTCTCCAGGGCTACCAGAACGTGCAGGGCTTTCAGGGCCAGCCCCAAATTCCGGGCCCAGCCAACAACCCAAACCCCATGGCGTGTCTGTTCCAGAATTTCCAGGTAGAAAACAAAAGTAAATCAATGTTCAAGCAAGTGTGCAGCTCTCAGGAGGTAAAATTCCATCCTCCAGAGTTTGGGTTTCTTTGCTGATTAAGATAATATCATTTATATAATTACATGAATGTGAATACATTTGTTACATACAATATATTCTTTCAGGAGCTGATGGATTTTGCAAATCAGGAACATTTGTTATTGAAATTTTATCCCTTTCTCCTTAGGARTTGGGTTTAGTTGCTTTGGAAAGAGTTATGCTGCATGTATTGAAAAAAGTTCCTCTGTATGCTGACAATCACTATAGAATTTTAACAAAACTCTTTTCCATCCCACAAAAATGATCCTCTCTTGTAGGARTTCTGGTGGCTTTAGCCCAGTAATTTTTTGTGTCTCACTTCCAGTTATAGAAATAGTTACAGTAAGTAGTTAAAGGGGTTTTGGAATATTTTCCCTGTAGTTTTTGCAGGGTATTTTGGAGTGCTCTTGTTGACATTGTGTTCCCTGCCTGTGGATGTGGCAAGGAGTAGGAAAAGCTCAGGTGGTCGAATCTGGAGGTGCCAGTTTGCTGTGGCTTARTGTTGGTTTTCTTAGTTTTATTTTTTAAAATATTTTTAAATATTTTGTTCTATTATTATTCTCAATAAATAATAAAGCACAAAAAATATGAAACTCAACACTATTGTGTTAAAAACCAACYAATTTCTTAGTTACAATACTTTATAAATATTTTTTAACTTACTAACTTTTACTACACAATATTTCTATTATTTCTAACACTAATCATGGTTTTTTCCCACATAATCTTACTACAATACATCTTTCACAATTCTTATTCTCTAAAATGTTGAATCTTTTTACAAAACAATATATTAAAACTTATTTCTAATTCAGTCTTTCTCCCAACAATATCATCTCTACTCCATAAATAATGATCTTAAATCAACACACYTTATCTCAATATCTACATACAAATATACAAAACTATATAAACTTTCTAGCAAATTTTAAAAATTCTCTATAAATCCATTTCTCACAGCTTAGAGCACATGGGATATTGGGGACTGGGGATCCCATGGGAAAGGCACACAGCAAAGGGGAAAATAGGATTGTGGAGCAATTCCAAAAGCACAGTGGTGGCATTCAGGAATTCCCTGAGGAGCATACAGGGACAAAGGCAGTGCTGGGATCTGGGAAGGAAAGAAGAGGAATTGAGAGCAGAACTCAGAGGTTGTGGAGTTGAGGTYTCTGCTCCTCTGGAGATGCTCAGAGCCCACCTGGCTGTGACCCTGTGCTCCAGCAGGAGGCTGGATTGGATCAGATCAGCTGGAGAAGAGAAGGCTCAGGGAGGCCTCAGAGCATCCTCCAGGGGCTGTGGGGAGGCTGGAGAGGGACTGGAGGGACACGACAAGGAGGGATGGGTTCAAACTGCCAGAGGGGAGATTTAGGTGGAGTACTGGGAAGGAATTCCTGGCTGGGAGGGTGGGCAGGCCCTGGCACAGGTGCCCAGAGCAGCTGTGGCTGCCCCTGGATCCCTGGCAGTGCCCAAGGCCAGGCTGGACAGGGCTTGGAGCAGCCTGGGACAGTGGGAGGTGTCCCTGCCTGTGGTAGGAGGTGGCACTGGGTGGGCTTTGAGGTCCCTTCCCACCCAAACCATCCTGTGTCTCTGTATCAGGAATACTGACCTTGGTAAAGCTGTTTAGGACTTGAGAGAAAACAGGAGCCTGCTGACACGCAGMCTGAGACAGTGGCTTTGTTTTCCTCTAAATCAGGCTTTTAATTCCCTCTCTACCTTGTTCAGTTTGTACCTGGTGTATGACAAAAAGAAATGTGCTGTAGTGAATGAGCACAGAGTTTATCTGGTGAAATCCAGCTGGAGTTCCAGCAGCAATTCCCATCCTGTCTCTCCTTTCCCCAGGTGAGGATGCAGGAAGACGCCGCCGTCCTCAACAAAAGGATGATCACCCAGATGGGCATGGCGCCGGTTCCCGAGAGCTCCAACGCTCTCCTTCCTCCCTTCCAGGAGCCCCCCTGCGAGCTGCAGCAGAGACCTGACCCCTCCCTGGGCCAGCAGGCCAAGGACACCCCCAACAACGCCGTGGCCGCGGGCGACGCCTCGGTGGACGCCATCTACAAGGCGGTGGTGGACGCGGCCAGCAAGGGGGTGCCGGTGGTGATCACCACGGCCGGCTCCAGCTCCACGCAGCCGAGCCCCATCCCCGCCCTGAGTGCCATGAGTGCCTTCACAGCCTCCATCGGGGACCCCCTGAACCTGTCCGGGGCCGTGCACGGCCGCGGCGCCGAGCACGAGGGGCGCGCCCGGGGCGGCCGCGGCGCGCGGGGCCCCAAGAGCGCCGAGCACGGCAAGGGCCCCGGCGAGGGGGACGGCTACGAGTATTACAAAGCGGCCGCCTGCAACACGCCCAAAAAGCAGTGGGAAGGGGAGCAGAGCCCCGTGGGGGAGATGGGCAGGTGGAAATGCGAGGAGTTCCTGGAGCACTCGGCCCACGTCCACGGCAGCCCGTGCCACGAGAGGCCCAACAACGCCTCGGCGCTGCTGCAGGGGGAGCAGCACCAGGCCCTGCTGGCGCAGCGGAACTGTCAGAGCGAGAAGGCGCTGGAGGAGAATTTCAGGTATAACAATTACAAAAGAACTATGATGAGCTTCAAGGAAAGACTGGAGAACACTGTGGAACGATGTGCACACATCAACGGGAACCGCCCGCAGCCCAACAGGGCCTTCGGGGAGTTGCTCAACGCTTCCAAACAAGACCTGATCCTGGAAGAGCAATCTCCCAGTTCCTCCAATAGCTTGGAGAGTTCCTTAGTGAAAGACTACATCCATTACAATGGAGATTTTAATGCCAAAAGCATTAACGGGTGCGTGCCCAGCCCCTCGGATGCTAAGAGCATCAGCAGCGAGGAGGAGCTGCGGAACCCCGAGTCGCCCTCGTCCCACGAGCTCATCCACTACCGGCCCAGGACGTTTAACGTGGGCGACTTGGTCTGGGGCCAGATCAAAGGACTCACTTCCTGGCCTGGCAAACTGGGCAGAGAAGAAGAGGTTCACAATTCATGCCAACAGAACGCTGAGGAGGGGAAGGTATATTTACATCTCTATGCGCATCTCTCTTTCTCCCCACACCGGCACACAAATCAAAATTTTGTCTCTATTTTGTCTCTTAATGTTTTTTTTTCCTAGCTGTAGCTTGCAGAGCTGAATTTCCCCTTCATTTCCTGCCAGGGCCATGAGACAGGTTAGGTTTGGGCTTTGCTAAATGATTTTTTGGTGTTAACAAGAAGTGGTTCTCACTTACGTGGTGTGTTCAGACAAATTCCTGGCTGTGTCCAAAGCATCTGAGACGGAAATACCTGAAAGTGCTGAAACTGCAAAAAGGAGAAGTGGCCTCATCAGATTGAGGAATCCTTAATGAGTGAAATCTTGCTGATTGACACACACTTCTCACAGGAAATGCACACACATTTCCAACTCTAAAGGAGGTTTTGATCATCATTTAGTAATAAGGAAAGTGTTCCAATTTGGTCTTTCATACCAAAATTCTTCTTTTGTGTTAACAAATCATGTGCTTGTTGGGGAATATACAGGAAATGCAGTTATCAAGGAGTTATTGGTAATTTTATTATGAAAAAYTCTCCCAAATCTGGTCTCCMCTGCTCATGTAACATTTYATCTTTGTAGTTCTTACAAAATGCTGCACATCTTCCACCTATAAATATTAAACATTTTTAAAATGCATAAGCAGAAAGTGGAGATTTAAGGAAGTAGGGGTTTGTCAGTGACACAAAGAAATCAAATCACTTAAACCTGAGGAGTGTGGGTTACACCAAAGTGTTCTTTTCCCCAAAATTCAGCCAGGAGCAGATACCCAGAGGAGAGAAGGGACAAGAAATCCATCCCATCCCATCCCAATCCATGGCAGGGACACCTCCCAGTGTCCCAGGCTGCTCCAAGCCCCGTCCAGCCTGGCCTTGGGCATTCCAGGGATCCAGGGGCAGCCCCAGCTGCTCTGGGAATGCCATCCCAGTCCCTCCCCTCTGGAGCTGTGAATCCTGGATGCTGCTCCACTGTGGTTTGACCCCCAGAGCAGGAGAGCTTCAGTGTCCCTTGGCAGGTGAGAGTGCTGAATATTCCAGAGCTTTCCATGGATTAATCCATCCCAGCCCAAACCAGGACAGGGTTTCAGAGCTCATCCCTCAGGAAGCTCAGAGCCCTGAGTTACCATCAGGTTAGGAACTGCAGGATCACAGACTTTTAGGGATGAAACAAAACTGGAAGAATTCCGTGTTCAATATCCCTGTCTGAGTCAGGAGCACAGGAACAACATTCCCATTCCCAGTGTGCTTTTATGGATGAGCAGAATCTGTGTGTCCAAACCTCTGTGAGTGTTTCATAGAAATGAAAGGTTTACTTGTGCAAAGAGGGGAACTTTCTTACCTGCATTCTTGAGCAATTTCATGTTTCCTCCCTAATCTGTGCCTACCAGAACGTGCTGTTGGTTCTGTGCAAACCTTTGCTGTGCTGGGGTTTCTGTGCTTTGTGTGGGAATTGTGGGGTGTTAAATCCCATTTTATTGGATACTGGCACCCGTTTTATTGGGTACTGAACACAAAACCAGGGGAGCAGATCCTTGGAATGCTCACAGCAAGGTGGRGACCAGTCCAGGTTCTCCATGAGGAATTCCCACGTCATGGATCACCTCTGGCATCRCATCACCTTGAATTAATCATTTTAAATTTAAATATGGAAGAATTGTGTCTAATTCCTTCATCAAGAAGTGTGGGGTGAACGGCCATTCCAAAGGGCAGGAGCTGAGGGTGGAAGGTGGGATACACAGGGAAAAACCCACACCAGACCAGAAGGAATCACCTGGGAAACCACAAAGAAACACCTTGGAAACCACAAAGAAACACCCTTGAAAACCAAATGTTCTTCAGGAGTTCTGCACCAGCCCATGGTGGGAGTGACCTGCAGCACTTGGGAAAATTCCTTTTTCTCTGGAGCTTCCTGAAAACATCTTTAAAGTCTTTGTGTAACCARATGTGACCCTCCTGTGTTACATTAATTTGCTGTTGGGATTTGTACATTCTCTGCTCTTTAGATTGTTTATTATTTGATTTTTGTTTCCATTCAAAAGACTTTGGGCATTCAGGTGTTTAATGGGATAATGGATCTGTTTGGAGGATCCAGACAGGAAAAGCAGGAATTTTGCACTTCCTTTCCTTGGGTTTTGGCTGCTGGAAATTGGAGGAGCCCAAGGAAGTGCAGCAGAAATTTCTGGGAAGAAAAGGAGCAAGTCTGAGTCTAATCCCAAACCAGAGGAGTTGTATCTCATTAAGCAATTAATTTGATTATTACCCACCTTGGTTATTATTCATCACCTAAACAGGACCAGAGCAATCAAAGGTTTTGTGGGAGCTTTTCATGGTGAATTTTACCAGGGCAAATCCTGCACTCAGTGTGACTTTCCAGGGGTTAAACTGGGCTGGTTAAACTGGGCTGGTTAAACTGGGCTTTTCTGGTGCTGCAGGTAAAACAGGGAGGATTCCTCCCATCTGTGTGTGTGATCTGCTGTTGATATTGATGATTATTAATTGTTATTTCTGTTGGAATTGCTTTCCATGCCCTGTTTTGTAGCAATTTGATGCTTCTCAAAAAACCCAAGTGTTTTTTAATGTATAACCATCACAAAATGCCAATAATGAAGATTTTTTGTTAATTTAAGAGGTCATTTGTTTCCCAAACATGRTATCAATTCTTGATAACATTATTTACATGGAACTTTGCAATTTCTCTCCTGGCAGCCCTTGGCAGTTTGTTCCTTATGTGTTTGTTCCACATTTCTGTTCTGGATAGGGATAATTCCTTTTCTCTCCTTAGAAAAGCTCCCCAGGTTCCCAATTTCTTCTGAATTTGTGTTCTTCCAAAATCCAGTGAGGGGAGGAGTTATTGGAAATATTTGCATTAAAAGTGAGCAGGTTTTAAGGGAAAAAACGCTACMATTTGTGGCATAATTGAATTTATTTCATGAAAATTGAAATCTCAGCTCCCCAAGTGCTGCTTTCCCCATTAATGACTCCTGGAAGTGCCTGGATCAGCACATTCCCAATTTCTTAGCACAGGTGTGACTTCAAGACATTGAAATTTGGTCTGAATGTGTAATTTTGGGCCTTATTTCAAGAGATTTTGGCAACTGCTCACTCATTACCTCCAGCTTGTCATGTCCACACGTCAGATCTGTGGTGAATATAAATTGTTTAGGAATTGGAAGGCTGAATTTGGAGGGAATTTGCATTCCAACTTCATTTCTAGGTTGTCTATAGGCACACACTCAATACATTTGTATTTATGTAAAATGTCAAGTAAGATGTAGCAAAAAACAGGAACTGAACCATTTCTTTTCTTTAGGTTGATGTGTTCTAAAGATCTGATTTTGTTGTTTTTACCAGCAGGAATGACTGAGCCAGATCAAAATAATAGAGAGATGTGGCTTCATGTATTGAGATGCAAATGATGAAATTATAGAGATGTTATAATGAGTTTTCTGTTTGTATTGTTTACACTGGGACTGACTGGTGCCCACACGGTGGTTGAAATTGCTTCAATTTAAAATAGTCAAGATTTAAATTCCTGATCAGTAATTAAMTTCATCCCTGATCAGTWAAAAAAAAAWAARAAWAATTAAAATAACTGATTTTAAGACAAAGAAATAAAGCTCTGGTGAAGATTCCTGGATTAGGAAGGCAAAGAAGGATTTCCTTCTGGAATGGGAATGGATTTGGCCATGCCATGAGTTGGGCAGAGACCTGGAATTCCTCACCCAGGAGCTGGCGGTGATGGGAGCACTTTGGTGCCCAAATGGGATCGTCATCCCAGAATGGGATCATCCTTTCCCACAAGGATTTTACACCTGGAATTCTGATACACTCTGATACACTCAGAATTCCAGGTGTAAAATCCRTGTGGGAAAGGAGTGCAGAGTGGGAAATTCCACCAGCCCTGCCAAGAAAGGTCTTTAAAAGACTCTTCTCCTCAGTTTTGTGCCATAAATGTCCCGAATTTGGGGTTCTGTTGCCGCTGTGAGAAATTCCAGTGGTGGATGAATGTGGGAGGGGTGGGGAGCTCCAGGTGTTGTTGCTGCCCTGCTGGGGGGGCATCCCTGGGCTGGCAGAGCAGGAAGGGGGGTTTGCTGCTCTGGGTAACGAGGTTTGGTGTCCCTCCTTCCCCAGGTGGAGCCGGAGAAGCTGAAGACACTAACGGAGGGGCTGGAGGCGTTCAGCCGCGCCAGGAAAAGGAACAGGAAGTGAGTCCATCCTGCCTCCCCACCAAATCCACTCCTTCCCTTCCCTGTGCCCTCCTGGGGCAGCTCAGCCCACCTGAGGCCTTCATCCCTTGGCATTCCTCATGTTGGTTCTGGAATCTGAGGCGTTCCGAGTGCGTCTCTGTGAAATATCCCCATGTGGGAGCTTCTGGTGGCATTCCTGAGCTCCAGCAGCAGAAATGTCATCCCATCAAGATTATCCTGCCCAAATCACACTTTCCAACCAGACCTGACCTCCTTCCTTCCCCAGGGTTGTTCTGGGAAATCCCCTTTATCCCACTGCTGAGAAGGGCTGCAGGATTTGTGGCTGAGCTCTGGCTCACGCCTGGGTCAGCTGCTGGGCTTTATCCAACTTTCACCTTTTAGTGACAAATACCAGCACAGAAAACCTGTGAACAGCAAATATTGGGACATGAAGCATCAGGATGGGCAAAAAAAAAAGGAAAATTACTGAATTTTGGGGAAAAAAAACCCCTCTGGACATCTTTAAAAGTATGACAGAGCAGGAACTGTGCTGTGATTGGGTTAGTTCTATGATGGTGCTTGTTTACTGTCATAGGGAAAATACATTCTTAAACCTGTGAGAATTTAAACTCAGCTCTGAATGACCACAGGCTGAAAGGGAATAAACAATTCCCTCTCTTCCCCTCCTTTTGGGGGTGAGCTTTGCTTTTATTTCTGTGTCCCACAGGGCCAAAGAGAAGGAATTTTTATACCAGTGAGACAGTGGTGGTGGCTGTTCTTTCCAACATCATCCCAAAATACCTTCCTGGATTTTAAGGGAACTCAGAAGGGCTTCTGGCGACTTCCCAGTTATTTATTTGTGTCCCTGAAGTGAAATCAGTGACTCAAGGACAGCAGGAGCAGATTTAAAGTGGTTAAAGCTGACATAAACTGCTGCTTTACAGCCCTTACAAAGGTTTTTCTCCATATTTCAACTTAGTTCTCGTTTGAGTCCTTTGGTGGACATTTCTTGGTTTCCCCATTCCTGCTGTAGATTGATCTGACAAAGTTCATGGGTTTCTTTCTGGTTTGTGATGTACTATTGGATTTTTATCCAGGTTTTTTTTAACATTTGCTGTTGAATACAATTGCTCTWCATAGAGTGCTCATCACACAGGCCCAGGGTTGGGTCAGCAGAGCAGGATTGGTCTCCAAGTCCTTAAAGTGATGTTCACATTCCACAATAATTCATGGAATTGATGATTCCATTAATTCTTTATGTCTCAGTTCCATCTCAGCCCTTCCTTTCCTGCTGGAGCCATGTCCCTGCTTTGCTCCCCAGGCCATTATTGAYCCCTGAATGGGGAATAATGAGCTTTGACTCTGTGATTTAGGAGGTTGAACAATTGTTTCATTAAGCTATACTGTATTAAACTATATACTATATTAATACTAAACTACACTAAAGAAAAACTTGTGACCCTTTCTAGCCACAGCTTTGATTGAATTGGTCAATCAATCTGAACAACCATCACCAGAGTCCAATTAACAAATCCCTTTTGGTAAACAATCTCCATAACACATTCCCCATGTGCCAAACAACAGGAGCAGCAAGTAGAGATAAGAATTGTTTTCTCTTCTCTCTCTGAGCTTTCTCACTGCTTTCCCCAGGAAAAATCCTGGGAGAGAGAATTCCATCTTTCTCTGTTAAAGGAGTGTGTGAGTGCCACAGGCCATGGCACAGCTTGCCCAGCTCTCCAGCTGTGCTCTGTTGTTCTTGTGGGGTGCCCCGTGGCAGGCAGGAATGGTGAATCTGACTCCATGTTCTCAAAGACTAATTTATTATTTTATGATAGTATATTATATTAAAGAATGTTATCCTAAACTATACTAAAGAATACAGAAGGGATACTTACAGAAGGCTGAAAAGATAATAATGAAAACTCTCTCCAGASTCCTGACACAGCTGGCTGTGATTGGTCATTAAGTCAAAACAATTCCCATKAAACCAATGAAGCATTCACGTGTTGGATAAACAATSTCCAAACRCATTCCAAAGCAGCAMCACACAGGAGAAGCAAATGAGATAATATTGTTTCCCTTTTCTCTGAGGCTTCTCAGCTTCCCGGGAGCAGAATCCTGGGCAAGGRGATTTTGCAGAGAATAGCCAGTGTCAGTGCTCTGCTGGAGCTGCCCTGGTGCAGCCCTGCCCTGGCAGCTCTGGGTGATCCCTGCTCTGCTGAGCGCCAGCGTTCCCAATCCCGCTGCGCACGGAGCGGCTGCAGCGGCACCCCCAGGCCCAGCTCCTCCTCCTGGCCTTTGCTGCTCCTCTGGCTGCTCCCATCTTCCTCTCCAGTCAGGAATGTGCCGCCTGCCACCCCCTCCGTGCCATCCCCAGCTGTCCTGGGTGTGCCAGGCTGGAGTCCCATCCCTGCTGTCCCTCCTGCTGGACGCGTGCCATGGGCAGGGTGGGGCTGGGGTGCGGCAAGGGGAGAGCTGCTGAAGCTTCCAGTGCCTTCCCAGCTTCCAGGGKTGGTTTCAGTTGGACACTGGGCAGGCCCTGGCACAGGTGCCCAGAGCAGCTSTGGGTGCTCCTGGATCCCTGGAAGTGTCCAAAGCCAGGCTGGAGCAGCCTGGGACAGTGGAAGGAGTCCCTGCCATGGCAGGGCTGGATGGGATGGGCCTTAAGGTCCCTTCCAACCCAACCCATTCCAGGATTCTGTGATTAAAAGGAAAGGTTTTTATAGGAAATGTCTCTGTGAGGGACAGGCCTGGTGTCCCAGCAGGGGACAAGGTGCTTCCTGACCTGTCTGTGCCATCACCTTCCCTCGTGGCAGACGTGGTTCTGCTCATCCTCCATCTCCTGCTCCCAAGCAGGACCTGTCACCGTGTCCAAGTGGGAAAAGTCCTTGGAACAGAGACCCCATAGAATGGTCCCTGTGAAATGAAATGTGCTTGGAGCTGCCCCATGACCTGGGATAATTTGGGTTAGAAGAAGGAAACCTTCACCCCAGCTCTCCCTCAGCCTGTGGGGTGCTGCCATTCCAGGGTAAAATGGGATATTTGAGATAATTAATGCAGTTCATTGAAAATTGGAAGGATATTTATCTTTCCTTCTGTAATCCCAGCACAAACCTTTCCACAATATTGTTGCAGGTCTGACCTTGCTCCTTGTGCTCCCAGCCTGGGAGGCTCCAGGGTCAGAACATCCCCAAAGAATTCATGGGTTTGTTACTCACTTCTCTCAGGTTTTCCTTCTGTCCTTAAGAGTTACTGATGCCTTTCATCTTTTCTCCCCAGAAGTGGAAAGCTAAATAACCATTTAGAAGCTGCTATACACGAGGCCATGAGTGAGCTAGACAAAATGTCTGGGAATGTAAGTTCCTTTTCCTTGGGGATATTCTCCTTTTCCATGTTTCTGCATGTGTGTCCATTGGAGGGAGGCTTGCTTTGGGTGGCATTCTAACAAATCCTGGTTTTATTTTCTGGAATAATGAGGAATTTTCAATATTTCCCTTGCATTAAAAACTGTTTGCAGAGGTCTGATGGTTCTGAAAAATGGGAGAAGTTGTAGGATTTTAGGTGCATTGCAAATTTTATTGCTTTTGACAAAAGAGATTTACACATCCAGCCTGATAATACTTGGATGAGTTCCAGTCCTGCTCCTGTTCCAGGGGGCTCCTCTGGCCACTGACACAAAATCAGGCTCATTTCCTTCTCAGCTGGAGTAGCAGGGTAGTGAAACCACATTTGAAAGCACCTTTCTTTCAAGTGCAAAACTCTTGGAATTCAGTTTTCCCCATGAGAAATGAAAAATATTGTAATAAAGGTAAGTTAAAAAATAATATACTCAATAGTGCTTATTCCACATTAACTACACTGTTATGGTGTAACTCCAGCACCTTTCCAATAACAGGTTTGGTTTATAAAATATCCTCATTTTTGTTTCTAAAGCATGGCTTTAGAAACAAAATTTCATTGTAGCCCACCTAAAAATAAAAAGTAAATCTATCACAGCACATGTAACCTCCCACATCTTCTATTTGATCATTAATTATTCAAATTATTAATTATAAAATGTTTGAACACAGGAGAAAAAAGGGTTTTTTGCTGATATTCAGTGCACAGCACTGAAGGTGTGCAGGTTTGGAAGTTACAGTAGCACTTTTGGAGCTTCTGGAGTATAAAAAGGAAATATATTTATATTTATTTATATATWTGAAGAACTGAAGGCTTAGAGCTGATTTCASACCCAACAAGAAATATTTTAAAAGTTATTGAGTAACTTTTAAGTAAGAACCCAGCCAAATCTTCTGTTAAAACTGAATTTAACAAACTGAGATTTGAGCTTTGATTTAAAACAACGTTGTTATGCTTCCCTCCTTCGGGAGGACAGGGAGAGCAGGAGGTGATTGTTGGTCTGCAACAAATAAATTTGGGATGGGTGTTTGGGCTGGCCCATCCTGCTGGCACCTTTTCCCACCCATAAATCCAGGAATATCTGAAGCTGCCTGCTCTGGGCATTGGGAGCAGCAGAAAGTRCTCAGGGGAAGTGCTTGGTTGGATTTGCTGCTCTGGTTCTTCTGGCACCAAACTGGACCTGCAGTGCCTTGATTGACCCTTTGGTTCTGTGGGCACAGAATTTGGGATCAGGGCTGCTTTCCATAGGGACTCTCATTCCTAGAAGCACTCCCAGGGAATCAGCAGCTCTTTTAGTGACTTGCAGCTCCTGCTGCTCAGCCCCAGCCGTGGTGGAAGATGTGCAGCAGGATCCTCAGCTCCAGCAGGAATTCTGGCAGGAATGTCAGGGGATGGAGAGCTCAGGAGGGAGCCAGGGAGTGCTGAGGCTTGGTTCCTGTGCTGGGAGCTGCAGCTGCTGCCGACAGATGGTGGTGGAATTCCAGCTCAGCCTTCCTCCTCCTCCTCTCTCTCCTCCTGCTTCTCTCTGAGCAGCCAGCRATGCCAGACTTTGGCTCTCAAATCCAACCGTAGCTGGGAATTGAATGTTTCCTTTTAAACACAGAGTTCCCT
This sequence comes from Cardinalis cardinalis, assembly GCA_014549065.1. NCBI lineage: Eukaryota > Metazoa > Chordata > Aves > Passeriformes > Cardinalidae > Cardinalis > Cardinalis cardinalis. Next base: position 593,379 of record JACDOX010000305.1, read on the forward strand.
GGACATCCCTCRTTCCTTAATAACAGCCCTGAGCTGGACTTCCCCAATTTGCCATTACCAGCATTTTCTCACCATCTTCTCCCCACCTTTTATCACTCTGCCCACTAGAATGTGTGAAGGTTTGTCACTAAATTTGCCGTTGTTGCAGTTTGGGATCAGTCCCTGATTTGGGAGTTTCAGTCCCCAATTAGGAGGTTTCAGTCCCCAGTTAGGGGGTTTCAGTGCCTAATTTGGGGATTTCAGTCCCCAGTTAGGGCATTTCAGTCCCTGATTAGGGAGTTTCAGTGCCTAATTTGGGGGTTTCAGTCCCTGATTTTGGGGGTTTCAGTCCCCAGTTAGGGCGTTTCAGTCCCTGATTTTGGGGTTTCAGTCATGATTTTGGGGTTTCAGTCCTTTATTTGGGGGTTTCAGTCCCTGATTTTGGGGTTTCAGTCCCTGATTTTGGGGGTTTCAGTCCTTGATTAGGGAGTTTCAGTGCCTAATTTGGGGGTTTCAGTCCTTTATTTGGGGGTTTCAGTGCCTGATTAAGGGGTTGTTTCCCAGCCACTGCAGCTGCTGCCTCTCTCCAGTGGGATGCACAGATTATGGAATCAGCCTTTTCCTCCCCGTTTCTCAGAGTTGTTGAAGTCCCTTAGTTCTGTGTAGCTGTGAAATGCCCAGAGCTGGTTCCTGACAGCCCCTCCTGCAGCCCCTGGGTGCCTCTGACCAATTCCTTTGCTAACTTGTGCATATACTTATTTTTAGGTCCACCAAATCCCGCAGGGAGACAGACAAGTGAAGCCTCCAAAGCTCAAGAGGAGGAAGATCTCTAGATAACATTGAATGTCTTTGTTACTGGTCCAGTCCTTATCACAGTGAACGTGCACATGAGTCTATCTGTAGGTATTGATCCAGACGTGGCTCTGTCAGTATTTCTGTGGAGACAGCTCGCTGCCATGGCAGGGCACCACGAGGAGCAGTGGTACCAGATTTTGGGTGATTAGGAGGGATAGAGGTTGCTGGATAAGCCAATCAGAAATCGTGAAAGGTTGCAGTAACAATGTCAGATGATTACTGAAWTTTTTTTTTCTATAATACTAAAAATTGTGATTATAAGAAATAGTCCAAATGTTTCTGAGAAATTTTCATTGTGTATATAGATAATACAGAATTTCATGGTGATATCTGAACTGTAAATATTGTACAATATTGTCATGTACAAGCGTACCTAATGCACACTTTATCTTTTATTGTACAAAAAATAGTGTACAAAATTCTTTGGTTTCTATTGAGTACACATACAAGAGACTACCAGTGTAAAGTGATAAATAAAAATACAGCCTAAATGCTTTTATATGATAATGTAAAAGATGCTGTTTTTGTATTTAACAGCAGAGAGAAGGCATGATTATGTAATACCTTAATTATGACATCCACTTCACGCCACTGAGTGTTCATTGCTCTGTCTGTTTGGAATGAACCTTGCCTGGAAGTGCTGGACTCCAGTTCAGGCCTTTAGGAGAGCGCAGCCTCGCAGATTCCCTACGGGATGTGGGATCACAGCTCTGATTAACAATTCCAAGGCTGCAACCCCTCGGTTGCGTTTTTATTTACTTAGCTTTGAACGTAGAACGCCGTAGATTTGATTAAAAAGGACAAAAAAAAAAAAGAGTAGAGGGACTATTTTAGTCAACCATTTCTGTAGGAGAAGTTTCATAGCCACCTGAGGAACTAAAGAGTCGATCCCCCCTAACATTGAGCCCCTCCAACCACCCCCTAGATTAATTAGCTGTGATTATCTAACGTCATTAACAMGGTGTTTCCTCGGAAGGGGGCAGAGGCCCTGCTTTCAGGAGTGATCAGGATTGATTGCTGGTGATTACCTTTGGTTTGGCAGTAGGATGAAAGGGCAACGCTCCGCAGCGTCCGGGAAAAGCAATCCCAGGATCCATCTCGCAGTATTAAACCAGAAAAAAAGTTAAGGGTGGCTTACAAAACTATTAGCAACAGTAATTTTTATCAGTATTATGTAACATATCAGATTTATTTTATTTAAAAAGAATTATTTATACCATTAACAGATTCTTATATATATTAATGTGGCTGAAATGCGCAGGTTAAATCTATTAACCAAATTATTTATGTTATATTAAGTGAGAAATGTGAAACATATGTAGAAAAAAAAAATTAATACACTACAGATTTAAAAGTCTAAAGCTATGAGCCATTATAAAATTAACGAACGGAAGTGTAGCACAACATTCTTTCCATTTGATTTCATTTTTCCTTTTCACACGGCCGGTGGCGATGGTGCCGAGGCTTCCCCAGAGARCTCCCAGCCACATTCCCAGTCCTGGGGGAGCTTTTCCTCCCAGCCGGGGCCGGGAGCACCGCTTACCTCAGATCTCCTCGTCCCCGAGTCCCGCCTGTGGCTCTCTGGCTAAGGACTGGCAGTGATCAGCACCCCGGGCAGTGCAGGATCCCAGGATCCCGAGGATCCCGAGGATGTGGCTCCTTCTCCTGCCGCCCGAGTCCCCTGGTGGGTGCCCAGGGCAGCGTTGGCCAGCGGGGCTCGGTGCTGGGCACGCAGCTACCTCGGGGCTCCCGGGCTGGCTCCTGTCCCGGGGTCCCTTCCGCGGGCAGGTTCGTTTGTCTCTCCTCCTCCTCCTCCTCGTCCTCCTCACGGAGCTGTTCCAGGGCTGCCAGCTCCCGTTTTCCCGTGGCGCGTGGCCGTGTCCCGGTGGCCCCTGGCTCTTCCCGTCCCCATCCGCGCGTGGGCGAGCGCTGGAGCCCCTCTCCCTCGGGATTCCCTTTGCCTCCTCCCTCTGCTTCGTGTCCCAGAGCTGAGTTTGTGTCTCCTTTGGCCCTTAGGTCTGTGCTCCCTCCCCGCTGTTTTACTTTACATCCCTAAGATTATGTAAAGTATTCTCGTGCACTTGATTTCCTCGGTTAATAATGGCATTGATGTGGGTGCTAGGAGTAGTTTGTTTCAGTCCATACCAATTTTTTTTTTTCTCTTTTAGAGTTTTTATGGTTTCATGTAAGCAGTTAATGTAAATATTGTGAGCATTACAGGTCATGCAGTGTTGTAACATTTTAAGAAATGTTGCACCGACTTTGCGATTAAAAAACTGGTCACTCATACTTGAATTTTGCCCATAGAGCCATTTCTTTCTCTTTGCATTAAAGCATAATCTACTTTTTTGATGGAGGCCCAACCCTTCTTTCTACCTTATTATTTTTTGTTTAATAAATCTCTATTTTTTCTAATAGAAGACTTAAAAATGAAAATTTAAAAAAAAAATACTTTTTGCCTACTTTCTAATTTAAGAGAGAATTCCTATATTTAAAAGGTGGAGAAAAAAAAAAAGACAAAAAAACACACAAAAAAAAATACTCAATTGTGGAAAGTGGAAGACCACTGGATTTGTCATTAACATGGCACAATCACCCGAAAGTGGCTGAGTACAGCGAGCCCACGACGCCGATCAGGACCTCGGTAGATTTAGGGAACGCCGTGATTCCTTGAGGATGTAAAGTGTTGCATATTCTTGTCTATTTATTTATTTATTTATTATGCTTTCTTTTGCTTAAGTGGGTGACAATGTGGTTGAGTCATTCAGATGACATTCAAATTAAAGGAAATATTCCTCTTTCTATTATGGTGCGTTGTGTGAACGCCATAAACGAAACGAAACAAAAATATTTTCATTTCTTTCGATGGATTTTCTTCGTATTTTCAACTTCCTGGCTGGTATCAGCTGCAAACAAAAAAAAATATCCACATAGTTTAAAAATAATTTTAAAAGAAGAAAAAAAAAACCAACCCACCCCACCTCTGATGTCCCAGGTCTGTTATCCTCACAGTCTAAGGTTTTAGGGGTTAAGAGAAACTTCAAATTCCAAGGTCTTTCCGAAATCATCTTTGCAGAAGGTTTATAAGTCATGTGAAATCCTTTTGGAGTCCCTGAGTTTGATGGTCTAGAGATATTAGAGGGCTCGTGGTGGACTGAATTACCTTAGGACTGAATTACCTTTCTTAGCTACAGTTTGTATTTTGCTATGTAGGGTTGTAATGTGAGAATTCCAGAAGAGCCGTAGCATAAAAGTGCTTTTCTATTTTTTAAAAAAACCCATTCTAGTCTTACTAAGAATTAGAGAATTTTTTWAATATCAGTTTTGTAATTTTTGATAAAGTTGTCAATATTATGATTAAATCACCAGAAAAAACAGTTCCTGTGCTGTTCTCTTCGGGGCAGGGACTTTGTCTTCCGACGGATTGTTCGATGCCACGATGGGATGCCCACTCTTAAACGGGGCACCGCTGTGGAATTAAATAGCAACCCACATTCGTGAGGTTGAGTTAAATCCATGAGAGCCAAGGGAATTCCCAGTTCAGGCTGCAGGTCCCACTGCCTGTCCATGGTCCGTGCGCTCCGGGGCGGCCTCGGCGGCGCCGCGTCCCACGGGTAAGTTCAGGGAGCCGGCGGAGGCTCCKGCTCACAGCAGCCAGGATCTCATCCCAGGCATTCCCATCCACCCCACCCCACCCCTCTGAGCGAGCAGCTGCACCTCCAGGGGCCAGGATTCCCCCCAAAACACCCAGTGCTCCCAGCAGGAGACTCCAGGAATCCCAAACACCAAACGGATCCTTCAGGTCGATACTCACCGTTCACACCGGGGTCCRGTCAGTGATGGAAAAACACGTGGAGGCTAAAAAGCAAAAAAAAAATCCTACAAAAATAAATTGTTCTATCTATGCCTGGGAGCTGCAGGGACTTCCAAGCCCACAGAYACCCCACCAAGCACTCCTGGCCTGCTCCTGGTGTCTGGGTATCCTCATGCTCCCAAGGATAAAGAGCAATTCCATGCTCCTGTGTGATGTCCTTAAATATTGCTCAGCCTCAGGCTGGGTTGGTGGTGATGCCATAAATGCCTGGACAGCTCCTARAAATTCCCACCAGCCTGGTGTGATCCTGCATTACAACCTCTCCTTCAGCCTGGAATGGTTTTGTGTTGTATACAGCTCAGCACTGAAGCTCAGAGCCCTCATTTCCCTCTGCCAGGTCTTGGCTGTGAATGCTTCAAAGCAATTTGTTTTTTGTTGTTTTTTTTTTAAAAAATAATAATTTAAAAATTGAAGATTTGATTTGGAATCCCCCATGTGGAAGAAGATCCTGGAGAGATTCCATCTCCCACGTTTTTACCTGCTGTGAGATAAGGGTTGGTTTGTAATTGAGTGTCATCCCAAAGGGACATGAGGGTAGGACTTACAACTGGAAAAAAAATTAGATTTAGAGCGGTACTGTCTGGAAATTCCTGCTTTGGGAAAGATCTGGGAAGTGGGAGAGGTTTTGACTGACCCTGGATGAAGTGGGRCAGGGAAGGAAGAGCAGGAGCATCCTCAGGAATTGCTGGGTGAAATCTCAGGGAAGCACTGGCCCAGGCTGGCACAGGGTGAGGAGTTCCAAAATTCCAGGCAGGAATTGATCCCAGTGAGTGATGCTGGGCTGAGCTATGGGGGGTGAACCAGGTACAAATGGGATGGACAGCAAAGGCTTTCCCAGCCACACCCACRTCCGTGGTGCAGGTAAGTGGAGAGTCCATCACTGATAATTCCCTAAATATCTGAGGAATCAATTCTTTGGGTCACAAAACCACAGAATTCCTGCCCAGCTGGTTTCTGCTTCACTTGGACCCACAGCAGGTGRCAGAGGGGCTGCAGGGTCTGTGCTGAGAGGAGCCAACTTCCCAGGCACCAAACAGGGCTCTGGAACAGACATTCTCTTCMTGCCACTTCAGAAGTTTCTGTCTCATCAAACCACAATCATTGAGGCCTTTTTGAAGGAGAAGCAATTCTGAACTCCCAGCAGAAATACAGCTCATTTTCACTTCCAGGAAAATAAGTTCTGCTTCTCTCAATGATTTTTCTCTATAGAGAGAAAAAGTCATAAAAATAACAACGTTTTGGGGTTATCATTATCTGTTCTTAGTCATGGGAGTGAGCTCTCTGCTTCGGAGGAAAAAGGGAAGAGTTACATCTGAAAAATAAAACTTTATTCCTTTCCTTTCCTTTCCTTTCCTTTCCTTTCCTTTCCTTTCCTTTCCTTTCCTTTCCTTTCCTTTCCTTTCCTTTCCTTTCCTTTCCTTTCCTNCTTTCCTTTCCTTTCCTTTCCTTTCCTTTCCTTTCCTTTCCTTTCCTTTCCTTTCCTTTCCTTTCCTTTCCTTTCCTTTCCTTCCTCCCCTTCCCCTCATTGTTTAATTGGGATCAAAAGGAGAATCTGTAGTTCCCAGACTTGGCCTTAAGAGTTTCATGAACCAAAACAACAAACAGGAGATAACAAATGGGGTGTTGGGAAGGAATAAACCTTTGTCATTTACAACTTGGTTATGACAACACTTAAAAATAGGTAGCAAAGTGTTAGACAAGAAATCAATAAACACAATATCATTTTTAAAAATTTGTTTTAAAWTTTTGGAGAAAGTTTTGGAGTTTATGGAAGCACAGGTGTGGTTTTTGCCACCCTAAAACCAGCAAGGGGACAATGACTTTTCTGGAATTGCCCATCAAGTCCTGGTTTTGCAGCCACCTCGCCAAGTTTCTGTGCAGGTGTGGGGTCCAGGTGTGGCTCCCAACACCTTTTATCCTTGGATCAGGAGTGTCCTCAGCTGCATCCATCCAAAGGCTGAGGTGGAGGGAGTTTGGCCTAATGTGAGGCATGGAAACGTGTCCAGGGCACATGTGATCCTTGTTAAAATGCTTGGAATGCTTGTGGGGGAATTAGGCTGAAGCCTGGTAATGGTGCAAATCAAATCTGTGACAGGCAAGAAGTCCTGGCCAGGGCAGGTTTAAGTCAGGTTTAGCTAAAAAGAGAGTCAAGCTTTGGGAGTGACAACAAAATATCTGCATCTGCTGGAACTGATTGGCTTTGCTGAGAGCAGAGCTGATATCACTGAGGAATAAAAGAAAGGCAACAAAGCCCAGCAAGCAGCAAATGATGAATTATTCAATGCAAATGTCAACTTTTAGTGGTGACTGTGGCTGTAAATCTTTTTTTGCAAGGCTGAGCATTGCCATTAAGCAATTCCATATGATGCTACATCTGTCAGATTTCTTTTGTATCATTTTATTTTTATGGATGCYGGGGGAAAGTATTGGGAATTTCCACGCTCAAATTTTATTAACATCATTTCCTCACTTTCTGTCACCCTCTGATTTAATGTTTGGTTGATTTTTCTGGCAAGGGTTAAATCCATGCCTACTTCAGTGACATCCCAAGCTGTGAGTCTTCAAATGAAAATCAGCTTTTGCTGAGAAATTTTAATTTTTCTGTGTGTTGAACCCGAGTTGAATTCCTGGGGAAGAGGGGGAATGGTGAGGGAAGAGTGAGGAGGTGCCGTTACTGTGCCAGTGCCGGGGGATTCCTATCGCATCCGTATCATCAATCTGTCCAAGGGTTTCTATAGCTCCCATTATCCCCCCTGCCTCCAGGATAAGAAGCTGGCAACAATTGCCCATTGTCAGTTTATGAAGGAACTTTTTCATCTTCCTTCCCCAAAGACTCGATTCTTAATTAAGTAAATTAAAATTAATTACGGAATGTGTACAACAAGATGTTATCAGGGCTGTGGCCCGAAGTGAGCTCTGTGTGCTGTGCCTGCGTGTCACACCAACAGGGAATGGCTTCAGAATGAGGCATGGATGGGATTTGGGCAGGAATTCCTGCCTGGCAGGGTGGGCAGGCCCTGGCACAGGGTGCCCAGAGCAGCTGGGGCTGCCCCTGGATCCCTGGCAGTGTCCAAGGCCAGGCTGGACAGGGCTGGGAGCAGCCTGGGACAGTGGGAGCTGTCCCTGCCATGGCAGGAACGTTCCCATCACCTGGTCAGGRCCTCAGCCTTCTGAAAACCTCTCTGTACATTTGAGGCCAAGCTCTGTGCAACACAGTGTGGGAGATTAAAAACACCTTCCAGCCCTGAGGCTGGAAGAGTTTCAGTTGTTAAAAGATAATTTAATATTAAGCAATTCCTGAATATCCAAAGGACAAAGGAYGTTTCCTAACAAAGCCCAAAGCACCTCTGCATGTTTTGTAATGATTTCTTCTTTGTTAGCCAGAGCTTTGAACTGAGCCTCATTCCAAAGGATGGGAATGCTGCACTGCATTAATTAGTTTCCAGAGGAAGATGTTGACATTAGCTATTGACAAGGATCCTCTTATTAACTGCCYGATAAGGATGACTTCAGTGCCTCATAAAATCATGGATTAAACAGCAAGAGTGAGTGAGGYGTGGCCTGAGGATCACTGGACCTGCAGCAAAATGAGCACAATAATTTACTGAATSAAAGTGGGATAGGTTATTGATTTGGACCCTAAAACTTATAGGAGATGAACATCTCAGGGATGTCAAGAAGAGAAAATCCCTGTTCCAGGAGCTGGTCAGAGCCAGGAGACTCCTCAGTGTGAGCTGGGCCAGGCCAAGCAGGGACCATTCCCAGCCAGGGAAAGGGAAAGGGAAAGGGAAAGGGAAAGGGAAAGGGAAAGGGAAAGGGAAAGGGAAGGATGGGATGGGTTTTGTGCTCCCTTCCTTCAGCCCCACCAGTTCCCATTGACAAGAAATTTGGGTTATCGCTTCCTCCCAGACATCAGGGGAGGCTCCCTGAGTGCAGCTCTTGGGGCACCATTCAGCTGATCTGAATGAACAATTACAGTGTTTTCCCAAATGTGGTTAATGACAGGTTACAGAGCTGTAACTGATTACATAGACTTTAGTTATCAGGTCCAGGGAGTGGTTCATGGTCTTTTTTAATGATCCTTAAAAGATGGAATGGGACTTCTTAAAAATTCCGTTTAATTAGAAACCTCCTAATTTTTAACTCTTGATCCCCAAAGTTTATTTCTCCTTCTTTCTTCAATAAAACCAAGCCCTGGTAATGCACAGCTGATCAGAAGTTCATATTCCCTTCTACTTGTTTCTGGAACTAAAGAGTAAAGTGGCTCATAGTTTCTGCTTCTGAGAAAAAGGAAAGTTAAAGAGCAAGGTTGTTTTCAATCAGCTGCTGGTGGTGCTGCAGAAGGGCATCAAGACCCCTCAAATCAGGTAAATAACCAGGAACTGAGAGCTTTCTTGGCTCAGAAATTGCTGCTTTTAACTCCAGTTGCACGATCTCTTTTTTGTTGGAAATCTGAGAGCGCTYTTCCTCCAGCCCTGCAGACAATTGCACCTATTCAACTTCTGGGAGAGTTCAGAAACACGGGGGTGTTTGGAAGCTTTTCTAGAGCATCTCCTCAGCAGAGTGTGAGAAGCACAGTCTGATCTCCAAACAAACCCAGCTAAATTTACCCTGCTCCCACCCACCCTGGCGAGCGCTCTTGCCACAGTTCCCTGCTCACACGTCTGGGTCAGGGCTGAAATGCTCCGTGAAAATTGGATTGCCATCCCACAAAGCCTTCCAAAGACATTTGGAAATTTATTTCTCCTTTCRAACTCACTGCTCTGCTTTTCCCAATTGCTCCACAGCTCTGGTTCCTGGTGCCAGGAGGAGACCTTGTTTGTTTTCTGCATCGCTGAGGCTAAAATGTTTTGCTTAAACCCAAAATTCCAGCTCCATAATAGTGCTGCAAAGGCTCTGCCTGTGGGGAAGCCTCAGCAGAGCATTGAATAATCCTTGGAAGATTTTTATCTCCATCAGAGCATATTTGAGTTTTTCCTCCTGTTGTTCTGATTGGGATGTCACCCCACAGCAGTAATTGTCTCCTGATTTCCAACCTCAGCGTTGGTTTTCATCTGCTCTGAGGGTTGTTCAGCCTCTCCCTCTGGATGTGTGATCAGTGCTCCCTCTCCAGCCAGCAACCTTCCCTCTCCAGCCTTCATTCCATCCAAGCAGGCCAGGCTCTCCTCTCCTCTCCTCTCCTCTCCTCTCCTCTCCTCTCC
>JACDOX010000305.1:603409-614409 GCA_014549065.1 Cardinalis cardinalis
CTCTCCTCTCCTCTCCTCTCCTCTCCTCTCCTCTCCTCTCCTCTCTTTTCCTGCAATCATTGCTCATTTGGGCAGCCAGACTGGGGGATTTGTCACCCCTGGAGTTTGAGGAGCTGGATTTCCCCTCTCAGTAGTCTCAGCAGGACGTGCCTGTTTCTCTCCTAAATACCTCTAAATCATCTGAGCCACACTTGGAGCTTGTGCTCCTGTTGGAATCCACTGAAGTGTGTAGATGTCTGTTGGTTGTTCCCAGTCAATCAGATTTGATTTTAGTTTCACAATGTTTATATTAAGAACTAGAATTAGTATGTGGCACTGGATTTCAGAATAAAAAATACTGCTCTAAAAGGAAAGAAGATAAAATTAGTGCTGCTGTACAAGAAGACACRTAAGGTTTGTGCCCTGATGGAGGAATGGCTGGATGGTGCCATTCCAGGTGAGAGCCCTGCCAGCTCCTGCAGGAATGTGCCCTCACTGAGGGTGGGACTTTGCCATGGAAGTCAGAGAAACGGATTTGCAGGCAGAACTGCAAACAGCAGCTCCAGCTGAACAACCTGTTGGGGCTGGAATAACAAGGCACATCTATTTCCTCGCATTTCCCATCCTTTGAGGGCTCTGAGTCTCTTTTTGCTCTTTTCCACGTCACCCTGATCCATGGCTTGGAGCAGCTGGGGCTGCCCTGGGTCCCTGAAGTGTTCCAGGCCAGGCTGGACAGGGCTTGCAGCCACCTGGGATGGTGGAAGGTGTCCCCATGGCAGGGTGGGACTGGGATGGGATTTAAGGTCCCACTCTGCCATCCAGCACTTTCCCAACAGGAGCTTCCCTGCACTGCTTCCCCTAAAGAAGGAATTTCTCCTCATTGTGTTTGAACATCTCATAAACACCCGTTCTGGTCCAGCTGGCACTGAGGAACTCCCAGCAAAGATCACACTCCACTTGTGCAAGGAAGAATCACAGAATCCCAGGATCACTGAGGCTGGAGATCTCCAAGGCTGAGCCCAGCCTGTGGCTGATCTCTACCTTGCCAGCGAATGGGATGACCCAGTGTCATTTTCCATTTCTCCTCTTTGTTTGCTTGTTAATTGACAGCTAAATCCTCTTTATAGTGGGAATCCTAACAATCTTCAGCTATSGGGTATTATAAACTACTGGAGAAGAGTAGGATGTCCTAAGGTGGCAGGATTTACAAACCCACAGAGGATTTTTTGGTCAATAAAAGAAATAAAAGTACAGAACTATCTGGTTTTCTCATCTTCTGGCGTGCAAATGTTGCAGTTCTGAATATCACATTAAAATATTGCCTAAATCCCTCTTTTAATTTCCAGGGGACCTCACATCTGGCAGCAACTTGCAAAACATTGCAGAACATTCTGGAAAAAAAGGAAAGCCTGTCAAAGCTTCATCTTCTGCTAGGATGGGACTTAGCAGAACTCTTCTGTAAGAGACTGAGTTATGTTTTCTTCGAGCAAGTAATTGCCTTCATGTCTCTCAATATGAACCACTGCAAGTGATGTTCCTCCCCTGGATCCAGAGGCAGCTCACATTTATATCCCAATAAGCTCCTAATATTGAAGAAATGTGTCAGATTTCATGCCCTGCATGGCAGCTGCAGCYCTCTCAATCATTGTTATTAAAGAATATTTGCACACATTGCCATTTCTGTCAGTTTAGACAATTTTATTTTGCAATTTTGCAACACAATTTCCCTCCCTGGGTCTCTCTTGGAAAGGCTCTGCTGATGGAGCTCAGCAAGTGGCATTTTTGTACTGCCTGTTTCTTCTTGGGAAATCAGCCTGGGCAGGAGTTTCACAGAAAATTAAAGGTTTTGTTTTGAGAAAGTTCATTGTTCCTGGAGCCCTGCTCTCTTTTATTTCAGACAAACAGACGCTCCCTGCTTTGCTGGGATCGATGAGTGAGGGGATATATTGGGAAGTGGTGTGGGTTTGAAGTGGGATTTGCTTTGATATTTCTGTGCAAATCCATGTGATGGCTCACTGACTCATACAGCTGAAAATAGGTGGTGATATCAARCCCAGAATTCTTTACAGATTTTTTTTCCCCCTTTTTCTTGCTTAGCTAGCTGCTCTTCCAAAAAATTCAGGTCATTAKTCAAATCTGTGCTTAGATTAAAACTCCAGATAACATCACTCTTACTCATTGATGAATCACACTGGAGCAAATTTTGGTCCTACTGAACTCACTCTGTGTTGCCTTAGTCATAAGTTTGTTTGGCAAATCACATGTCATGCTCGAATTAAGCACTTGCTTAAATAAGATACTTCTAAAATACATTCAGGAAAGTTTGCACATAAGATTTATATAGATAAGATTTATATTGCAAACTTGTCAAAGCAAAACTAGAGAATGAAAAATTCTGTTAATTCTGAGTTAAAACATGAATTTATGTTGTCAGCAACAGATCTAAAGGGATTGTTGGATATACATGAAATTAAACTTGTTTTCTWAAGCCTATTTATAAATTAATTTTAAATGTTGGCTTTTGGGAGGTTTTGGAGTAGCAAACTCCCCCTGGATGTAGTGATGCCACCACCACCCACAGGGCTCAGTGCCACCACAGCCTCTGCTTTGCCAMTGCTGACACCAACTTGACCTTTCCCAAAGATTTTTTTACATTGCATGATCCCTATGCCAATATCAAATTTGCACTGAATCTTTTAAACTGACACCATATGGCCCTTTAAATGAACAGGGCCATTTTTCCCTGAATGAGGAGAAGAGGAATTTACTGAAATTATAATTTAAAATCTAAACACAAAATAGACAGCATAAATAAAACCATTTCCAAAAATAGTTAGCAAAAACAAGCTGTGAAGTTATATTGAAAGGAGGAGCAGGAACTGAGGTGGGGATGGTTATAATAAATTATAGATTGTCAATCTGGTGGCAGATGGAAACAGGGTTTGGTTGGATGCATCCATAGCTCCAGCTCCTCCCTGCCTCGTGCAGGAACATCCCAGTGAAATGAGCCCTGTAAGCCCTGACAYGTTACAGGTATGGCTAAAAGAGGGGGGAAAAGGGATTTAATATATTCCAAGCATGCTCCAAATGATGATGTGTCCATGGGAATAGGCCAAACGTGGAAATGAGGTTGGCAAGTTGCAATTTGGCAARCTGCAGCCAGACCACAGCAGGATCCATGGGAAAAGTGATCGTGCAATCCCTGATGCTGCAGCAGCCCAGGGCTCCCCTCCCATCCCCAGCTGGGGAGAAGGAAAAGCTCCAGAGGTGCTGCCCAAACACCACCAAGCCTCTCCCACAGGAACTGAGACCTGAGAGCTGCTCCTCAGGAAATTCCAAACTCCACGGTGTGCCTTGTTGTGGTTGTCCTGTCCCAGGGAGAGCCTGCTCCCTCTGCAGCTGCTAATGGAGCAGAACACAAGCTGTTATTAAAGAGGTGCCAGCAGGAAAGGAAAGCTGGGCATGGAACCACAGCTTCCCAAGCTGCAGTATTTCAATGTGTCCCAGGTGATGTGAGGTCACTGTTTGCTTGGTYCCTTACAAGTGGAGTTTGGATGATGCAGGCAGGCTGGGATTACAGCTCCTCACAGCTTTATGGATATTCCTCAAAAGGATTAACCTGTGACTTCAGGAAAAGCTCACAAAATTCCTGTGCATTTAAAATCCAGAGAATTGTGCAAAGAAATTAATTAACAACCAACCACCAAATACTTGAGGRAAAGGGGAATGGATTAATTTGGGATCCTTGAAAACCTACCTATTGAACTGGTTTTTTTTTTTTTCAATTGAAAGATGAAACTCTGATGCAATTTTCCTATTATATAATGGCATTATTTTCCACTCCTTTATTCCTCCTTTGTTTCCAAGAATGATTAATTAGTGACACAACTCAGGTACCTGCAGAAACATTACCAAACCCAGCCATTCTTTTGTCTTGGAAGATTTTTTTTCCCTACACCTGGAGTAGCCAGAAGCACCAATGTCCTTTTTTGYAATCTCATCGGATTATTTAGGATTTCAGAATTAGAAATTCCCATCACGCCTGTGACATTCACTGMTTTTCCTCTGGGAAGTCTGTGCAGGTTCCACAGAAAAGGTCCCACGTGGTTTGGGCACCTCTTCAGATCGCTTTGGTTTCAGCTGCTCCTGCTCTTCTCTGCATTGGCTGTGCCATAAATCCTGCCTCTTCCCAAGGACCTGGCCTTCTGGAAGCTGRGTGTTTGCTGTGCCCTGAGAGCCACAAATAGTCCACAGATATTCCAGAATCACACAATCAATTCGATTGGAAAAGACTTCTGAGGTCATTGAGCCCAACCCATGACTGATCMCCWCCTTGTCAGCTGTCACAACCAGATGTTCCTCAACACCTCCAGGGACGGGGCTCCAAACCTCCCTGGGCAGCCCCTTCCACTGTCCAATACCCTTTTTGTCAAGAAATTCCTCCTCATGTCCAGCGAAACCTCCCCTGGCACAGCTTAAAACTTTGTCCTCTCATCCTGTCACTGCCTTGAGTAACCCACGATGTTCTTTTTCAAGCTTCCAAGGCTCACATGTCAGAACTGATTTAAAGGAATCTCCATTCCCTCACTTTCACCAGTGCCCTCTTGCCCTGTCTGCTCTACCCTGTGGCCACAATTCAGTTCCCACTTTTCCCTCTTTTCTTCCTTTTTTTCTTTGTGAAGTTCAGAGGAATTTTATGAGCAGGTCTTGCTCTGCTCATGCTCTGGTCTGGGACACAAGGAACACACAATTCCAGGGATCCAGGGGCAGCCACWGCTTCCCTGGGCAATGTGTGCCAGGCCCTTCCCACTCTCACAGGGAACAATTCCTTCCCCATGTGCCCATCCCTGCCYTCTGGCAGTGGAAGCCATTCCCTGTGYCCTGTCACTCCAGGCCTTCGTCCAAAGTCCTTTCCAGCTTCCAAAATAAACTCACTGCTGCCCCTTCCACTGAGCTTTTTAACCAAAAGCACAAGAGTGAAGTAACTGGATGTGCCAAGGGGCAAAGCTGTCCCCTCTCTCCAGGGAGCCTTGTGGAGCCTTTAGCCTTCATTTGGGAAGGAATTCCTGAGCCGAGCAGGGCTCCCAGTGCTCCTGAGGAAGCAGGAGCTGCTGTGAGGGTGACTCAGAGCATCTGTGTGTTTATGGAGACCTGGCTGCACCTGGAGCAGCAGATCTCACTCAACAGAGGYGAATGGCAACTGGAAGTGGGAATACTGCATCAGCTTTGCTGTGACTGCTGTCTGCACAATAGAAGTGTGGGTTTTATGATATTTTCTTAAAAAAACTTTGACAAGGAAGTACAGTAAAGTGAAGCTTGAATACATCTTTAAATCTGCATGTTGATTGCATAACTCCCCAGGACAGCCCCAAACTTCCTTTTGTTATTACAAATGTGTGCACAGAGCACTGCAAACATTGTCTCCATTCCTCACTGCTACAAAACACTTTCATTTTCCTTTTGACTCCTCTTGCAGCCCAGCAAATATTTGTGTTTCTTGATGCCCAGCAACGCTGTGAGAGATTCTGGTTTTGCTGTGGAGGCTTTCAACCCCCTTTTGCAGGAAAATGGGGGAAGTACAGAGCACAGGTGACACTGATCCCACACCAGTGACAAGAAGCTTCCCTCTGATTTGCATCCCAGTCAGATAAAAGTAAAATCTTCCTTTTGAGGGAAACATCCCCTGACTCCAATTGGCACCAGGGAATTKTTTCCAGGAGTGAGACCTGGGCTGTTTCTGCACAGCAGGAAATGGTTCTCACCATGCTTCTACCCCAGCTGGGGAGAATTTTCAGGGGTTTTCAGGGTTTTCTCTGCATGGAAAATCAAACATTCCCACTCCAGTGGGTGCTGCCACTCCAGATCAGCACAAAACAGCAACACCAACCTCAGAGCAAGGTGGGCAGGGAAAAYGTTGCCATTGTGAATCAGGAACAAAAATCGTTAAGTCCAGGCCGTTAATCCAAAAAACAGCAATTGTCAAGGGGGGTTTGTTGGGGTTTTGTAAGCGAGCTTTTAGGTGGTTTTATTTTTATGAAAGGTACACTTGGTGTATTTCCTAATTTCTTGATTTTATCTAGTGCAAGGTGTTCCAGCCCATGGAATGAGATGACCTTTAAGGTCCCTCCCAACCCAAACCATTCTGGGATTCTGGGATTTCATGATTTTCCAGTTGCCTGAAAATTAATATTTAGARAGCAGCCTCACTCCTACCCTTGTGCTGAAATCCAGCAAAACTACAAAGCTCTGAGGAGGAAAGGGAGCATCTCTTACTTCTGGGACAGAGTTTTCCAGAGWCCTCTTTATGGCAAGTCCTTCACTCTGGCTTCTGAAATCTGAATAAAAATAAAAAAAAGTTTTCAATGTTCCATGAGTCTTACTTTATTGGTACTTTAGGTTGCAGGATGGGGGTTGCTGTAATTTTTCAATACAAGCTGGGGAGCTCCCAGCTCCTCAAAATGCACTGATTAAAAAAAAATTAAAAATAATTATCTTGTGTTTGCCTTCTGAGGTGTGAGATTTTGGGATAAATTTGCATACATTTGTAAACTTGGTTTTCATGATTWTTCTCTGCTATGTTTTTCTAAGTAACAATTGAGTAAATCTCTCTACTCTTATTTTCCAAATTTAAAGGGCATAAATACCATCCTTATTAGGTACTGATTTTAATAATACTTTTGTAGTTCCAGTCATAATCATTATTTTCTTCACTGGTCCTTGCTTTCTAAAGTTACCTTTTTCCTGGTGGTAAAACCCCACATTTCTGGGGGTTTGAGCTCACTCCTGCAGATGCCCAATGGTTTTACTTGAGAACTCCAACCCAAACTACTCTGATTTCATATCTGCATTATTGTTAATACACTTGTTGAATTGGGCAGTGAAAGAGCCCAGTCAAGAGTAGATTTATCTTTTGAGTCAGAATCCAAGATTTTACACCACAGGAAACAGCTGCAGCAGGTTCCTTTAAAGAGCTCCTGATGCCTGTGGTAACCTCCACACACAAAGCACAATTCCCTTTCATTTTAAACCKATTTCTTGACACAAATAGTTTTGATATAAATCTCCCAAATCAGGAGCTTCCTGCTGCTGCTTTTCATCATTGTCCCTTCCTGCTGCAATTTGGGGAATCTGCTATTTTCATAGCTGCCCTTTTATTTCATTTTATTTGGTGTCGGGCTTGAGATTTTAACTCCATTTTCAACTTTTATAATTTTCATTCAGGGCTTTAAATCTCCCAGGAAGCTATTCTACATTGGATTTCAGGGTTTGGCTGATAGGTTTGGGTGACCTTCGAGGGGAAAATGCACAGGCTGCCACTTCCCTAAACCCTTGGAATAATTGGAAATAGAAATGGTTGGGAATGATACATTAACTCTGAGCATTAGGCACTAAGCATGCTTGCTGGCTACTTTGATCAAGCTCTTTTTTCCTGACAAAACCCCCTTTGAAATGAATAGGACAGAGGTTCCTTTCACTTCAATCAGAGTTCTCAGACACAGGGAGAAAGAAGGACTTCATAACCTTTAAAAAGACTCCCCTCGTCCATTCATGGATCTCCTGGAAAGCTCAGCACTTTCCCTTGTGCTGGAGTTACTAAGCCAGCTCCTGGATAATTTCAGCCTTCCTTCGAGTGAGGATTTGCTTAAACATGAGCTCAAACCCCTCTGTAAAGAGCTGGAATCTGGGATTTACAAATATTTGGTGATGTGGATTGTCAGCRTGGCTTTCCTGCTTGCACCTCCTGAGCCTGTGCCCGGCACACTGCAGGAGATGATTCTTTGTACACTTCATATCCTGATTATTTGTGTGCATTTACAGCCAGGTCAGCAGCACCCTACAAATTCCAGTTCTCTTTTCACACCTTGAGTGAAGGTTTTGGACAGCCAGCACCGTGCCTTGGCAGGGGTCATTATCAATTCTGGAATSTCTGTTTCTGCACTCTTTGAGCTTTTAATTTTTTTTAATACTTTTTGTACTTAGAAGGTAACACATGGAGTAAAGAAGTGGTACATGCTCCTCCTGCGATAATGTACACTGAGATAATTATCCAAAAGTGATGCTTCTSCTTGGAAAAGATTAATGCAGCGAGATATCAAAAGTATTAGGGGAAAAAAACCAAACAAACCAACAAATAAACAGGATAAATCTGCAAAAATCTGCAGAGACATCCCAGGCTTTGGGCAGCTACGGTGAGAACAAGGATTCCTTGTGTTAAATGTCACTATGGAGAAGCAGAAGCAAAAGCAAGGATGTGATAAAGCCCCCAAGCCTGTACAGCTCTGACATTTCCACTGATATATATGTTTAAATTAAATTTGAGGATTTTTGGTCAATCCAGTGTTCAAATGTGCATATTCAATTCCATTATCTCTATGAAGATGAGTCAGAATTCAGGTATTGAACAAATAAATTTCGTTTGAGACATTCTTTCCTTGATTTGTGCATGAAAAGTAAATTATTTTATCTACAGGTGAGTTACAGCTCCTAATTTTTTTACAGCTGCAATTCTTCAGAAAACCTATAATATTTTACAAGAGGAAGAGATCAGATTATGTGCTTAAAAGATGGATGGTTCTGGCTTAAAGCTAAACTAATGCAAGCTGAAACTTTAGTTCTGCCCATGTTCAGCTCTGTGCAATGGCTTTTTTGACTACATAAAAAACCCCTTCTGTACCCTACAGGGCATAATTTAAAAAAAAAATTGCATTGCTTGTAGAAATAAAATAATGGGATGAGTTTAGGACTAAGAGCCACCTGGAGGGTAAATATGTTCCATTTTTGTATTTTTTTTTAATTTAAGTAGTGAAAAAGAGCAGAACATGCACACAAAGGGAAAAGGTTGTTATTATCTATTGTTCAGCTGTGCTGACTGAGAGGAGGAAAAGTCTTCCAGCAGTGTSTAAAATGCCTGTTTCTTGCAGAAGCAGAAGGAGCAAAGTCGTGGTGTCTTTTAAGTGCTGGAGGAARGGCTCGAGGAGGAGCTGCCTGTTCCTGTCCCAGGGATGTCACCTGTGCCAGCTGATGGCATCCAGGTGGGAAACACAGCTCCTGCAGGACGTGTCACAGTCCCCCCTGAAATGCCAGCCCTCCTCTGCTGCCAGCTCATCCCCCATTGCTTCAGGGGCACCAAAATCTGGGGTCTGGGAAGTTTGGCTGCTTCTAAAAYGGTGCTGAATTATAAATCCTAAGCTAAACCATACCAATTTTCAATACTTACCTGTTAATTCTAACCCAAGGCAAKAATTGCCTGTGTTACAAGATAAAAATACTCTAAGGGAATTATAAATAAGTGCAGTCTATCACACTTTTGTTCTCTGCTCCTTCTCTCATGTTTTTAAAGCTTCATTTGTTCACATGACTGAACACTTACCTGATGCTTTCATAGCAGTAGTTAATATAATTTCCAGATCTCTTTCCCAAGCTAATTTCTGTCTGTGGCTGATGAACACAATGTTCTTGCTGCTTCTGTTTCTCTCCTGTGTATTCCTGTGCTTGTTTCATCTTCCTTCTCTCTCTCTCTCTCTCTAGCTGACACAATTCTTTATTCTTCATTTTGTAAATCATGTGTTTGTCACGAACAGCAGTTGTATTTGCTATACAAAACCATGTAAATAAAAAACACAGCAGCKAACTAAAAATAAAAGGCAATTCAGAGACTGAACCTGTTTTTGTCAAATTAAAAAAAAATGGAAATTAGGTACAGTTTGCACAGTGATCCAAACAGTGAAGTTTTGAGTAAGAGTTTCAGTTTATTTCAGAAGGTAATACTGACAACTCCTAAGAGAGCTCTAAGGTGGAGGTGAGAGAAGCAGCTGCTTGGTCTCAGGGTGTCAAAATTAAATGGAAGTGAGGAGATATTTGAGGTACTAAGGTCTTTGATGAAGGGTTTTGCAGGCTAATGTCAACTCATGCAGGAAGCTCTGGATGGACAGAGGACTGAGGCTCTGTCCAGGTGAGAATTTGGGGTTACTCAGTTCCAAGCTGCCAGACATTGTTTTTGATGGAAAGAGTGATGAAGGAATTTAGTAAACTAAAACATGAGGAGTTCACCTCAGAATGAGGAAGAACTTTTCTTGAGGGTGGCAGAGGATGGAAACAGGTTCCCAGGGAGAGTGTGGTGTCTCCAGAGTCATTCCAAACCCACCTGCTTCAGGTGACCCTGGCTGCACAGGATGGTTTCCAGAGGTCCTTTCCAACCCTGAATATTCTGTGATTCTCTGGGRAAAAGAAAAAATTAAAAAATTGCACAGGCATAAGTTTGTTTCTGAAGTGCTGGTTTGTGTCAACCCTCCTGATGTTTTCACGGCTGGAACTCTTTTAAGTCCACATTGACCAACATGCTGAGGAGACAAACCCAATGGTTTGTCCAGACAGTGGGGACACTGTGGGGGCACTGTGGGGACACTGTGGGGACACGGCAGGGAGACACTGGGGACTCTGTGAGGATTCTGTGAGGGCACAACAGGAACATTGTGTACACACGGTGTGGATGCTGTAGGGGAAACAAGTGGGGACACTGTGGGGGACACAGTGGGGACACGGCGGTGACAATGCGAGACACTGTGGGGACACTGTGAGGGATACAGGGAGGACACTATGGGGACACGGCAGGGACAATGCGGGACACTGTGGGGACACGGCAGGGACAATGCGGGACACAGTGGGGACACTGTGAGGGATACTGGGAGAACACTATAGGGACACGGCAGGGACAATGTGGGACACAGTGGGGACACTATGGGGACACGGCAGGGACAATGTGGGACACAGTGGGGACACGGTGCGGGAAACGGCGGGGACTTTCTGCTTTGTGGGGACACTGTGAGGAAACAGTGGGGACCCAGCCGGGACATGGTGGGGACCATAGTGGGAAGACATTGGGAAGAGACTGTGGGGACAATACAAGGACGCTGTGGAGAGAGAGCGAGGACACTGTGGGGACACTGAGGGGRCACGGCAGGGAGACAGCGGGGACACCGCGGAGGCACTGCGGGAACACTGTAGGCACACTGTGAGCGCAC
>JACDOX010000305.1:614873-630791 GCA_014549065.1 Cardinalis cardinalis
GGGGTGTTATTGTGAGGGGGAGACAATGAGCAAACTCTCCTTCCGCGCCCGGGCGCTAGACGCCGCCAAACCGCTGCCCATCTACCGCGGCAAGGACATGCCCGACCTCAACGACTGCGTCTCCATCAACCGGGCCGTGCCGCAGATGCCCACGGGGATGGAGAAGGAGGAAGAATCGGTAAGGGAGCGCGGCGCAGGGGGGGCACCATTGTTTACAGGCACCCCCCGCACGGGGAACCGGCCGCCGGTATTCACCAAGCGCGCTACGCTCGCTCCGCCGCGGGGCGCTCGGAGCACTGCGCAAACGGCGCAGCGTAAGCCGCGGTCCGGCGCCGCGAGCGGGCCCTGCCGCTGGCCGCCATCTTCTGCTGCGCGTCCCGGGCGCGGGTGAGCGGGGGGGGCTCGGCGTGAGGGCGGCGGGACGGGCCGGCGGCAGCGCGGTGCCGGAGCGACGGAGCGCGGTGTCAGAGCGGCGGAGCGCGGCGCCGGCCCGGCGGAGCGGGGCGGACTGCCAGARAGGCTCCGGCTGCCGGAGCGGCTCGGGATGTCAGAGCGGCGGAGCGTGCGGCGCGGCGTGCCGGAGCCGGCTCGGGGTGTCAGCTCGGATTGTCAGCTCGGGATGCCGGAGCCCGCTCGGGATGTCCGAGCGGCACAGCTGCTCGCCGTGTCGGAGCGGCGGAGTGTTGGAGCCGGGCTGCCGGAGCGGCGGCTCGGGGATGCCGGAGCCCGCTCGGGCTGTGCCCGTGCGGGGTGCTCGGGATGCCGGGGCTGCTGCAGCGGGCTCGGGATGCCGGCCCGGTGGAGCGGCTCGGGCTGCTCGGCGCGTTGTGGGCTAAAGCTGATACTACTCCTGCCAGCCCTGTAGTGCGTGGCTGTCAAGTCGCTCGGGCTGGGGAGGTGGTGGCGGCGTGAGAGTGCTGGGTGCTGTGCTGAGCCGCTCCACGGGGAGCGAGCGGGTCCGGGCCGGCTTCTCCCCTTCCGAGGGACAGCGGGACGCGCTGTCCCTCTCCTCCGGCCGGGTGTCGCCGAGCCCGGCGGAGCTCCGTGTCGCGGTGCGGGCCGCTGTCAGTCCCTGCGTTCGTGCACATGTGGGGCTGAGAGCGCAGCCCGGCACACACACACTGTGCACATGTGGGACTGCAGGGACAGCAAAGCAGCTTTGCTCCCGGTGTGGGACAGTGTCTGTGTTCCTGCAGCCACCCCTGGTGCTGCTCGGAGTTATTTAACGCCGCTGGTTCGTGCTGCTGCTCGCTGTGCCTCGCATGGCACAGGCATTGCGTGAAGCCTCGGAGCTTTAATGTTRTTTCCAAATCAACCAGCCGGTGCTCGGCGTGGATGGACGTGTGATGTGTGTTCTGCTCGTAGTGTTGAAGGGTGGAAAAGCTTTTGTGCGCTGAGGTAAATATAAGTTTGTGGGGGTTTTGGTGAGCAGCAGGACAGCTTTGAAAACGCTCGCACGCAGCTCTGGTGTTCTCCGAACGTACTGCTTTGTCTTGCTGATCTTCAAACACTTTTCTGTAAGAGTAAGGTTTATTTTCTGCTCCTGGGACTTGTGTAAGCTCAGACAGAGGCTGTCGCCTGATGTGTCTGTACTTGCAGAGCCGATAGTAAATGCACCCTCCAGAATTTCCTCAATGAATCCGTGTCTCCGCCTCAGCCAAACCTCTGTGCCTGTGGATTGGCTTTTCCGAGGTTACAGCTGTCAAAGGAGGCTCCGCGCTTTCCTCCTTGCTTTTTCTCACCCGACTGTTGGTATTTAAAGGAATCCTCTGTCTTATCATGGTGGGCTTTTATTTTTTAATTTACTGTGTATAGTACATTGTGATCAAAACTTCWGGAATTCCCCAAGAGTAACACTGCTAGAAGCTGGGATTGTGGTTAAAAGGAACAACACTGGGGTACTAATGAAGCAATATTGGAGACTAATTTGGTTTTCTCAGCCTCGAAAGTCTGTCTTGCAGCGCTGCGTTYGCATTTAATATTGAAATTAACTCTTAAAAATTGCTGTTATTTAGATAATCATGTTTAAAATAAAGTTGTTAATGGAAAATTGCTGTACGAGTTCAAGCAAACAAGCTGCTTAAATGATTGAGAAGATTAGATTTATACTTCAATAAAACTACTTTAGTGTTGTCCTAAAAAGTTGTTTTTCTGTGTGGGTGAGGTTTGTTTTCTCAGCCCTGACATGTGGCTCTGTTTGATATATTATGTAATAGTCTCAAAATGAAACGACTGAAGCAATATATAAACATAGTGCGAGATGCATCAGCCAGGCAAGATTATAAACTGCTATTCTTAGATTATTCAGATTATTGCCATGTGGTGATGGTTTCATTCATGGCTTGTTCTTCTCCCAGTGTACCACAGATAATTCTTAATAAATACTTTAAAAAAAAAATCATATGAAATCCCTTCTAGGAATGGCTTTTGTGGGTGGCAGTAGTTAAATATTTGAGAAATACCTGAACAGCTTTAATTCATAGCAAGTACTGCTGTGATCGATTTGGTGAATTTGGAAAGGGACTTTTTGGAGGGAGAGGAAATCTCTGCACGTCATTTCTGCCCCCTCAGTTGCTGGGGTCTTTTTCCCGAGTGGGAGTTGTTTGCAGCCTCGGGGTGGCTGCTGCTCCCCATCCGCTGTTCGTGCTCCTCTGGCCCCAGTTCGCTGCTCTCCTCCCGGTGCCCCCTCTGGGAAGCCGCGGTGGCACCAGAGAGGTCTTGTAGCACAGGGCGTCACGGGGTCAGTCAGCACCTTCCGGGATATATTCCCCTGGAAATCARCATTATTTACAGGATTTAAAACGCCCGGGTGACACGTCTGCCCTGTKCTTTACAACCCAGTCTCGCTGGTGCAGGCATGTGGTTTAATTAGCTGGTGATTGATCTTTCGTACGTACAAAAGTGCAGATTTTGGTCCATTTATTCTTGATGAATATTCTGGAACTGTTTCTGTATGAGTATCTCAGAGATTTATATCCCCTCGCAGCGTTTCACAAAATCAGCGGCTCATTTCTCTCACTTGGAGATTCCAGCTGTGAAAGAATTAGGTTTCTCTTCTGTAGCAATGTTTATGTTACAAATGTTTATAATTTACTCGAAATTAAACCTGAGGAAGAAAATTGTGTGGGTTTGTTTTTAAGCTCATGTGAGAGAGCGATGCTGTTAAGCAGAAGCAGGAAAGTGTCCTTTTGGGAGTTCAGAAACTGAGCRGGGACACTTGTGGGTTTTCTTTTTTCTCCTGATGAGTAAGACTCGTATTTCCTAATGCTAATGAATTGTTTTGACTGGAAAGGGAGAAAGTTGCAGGATAGATAAGCCTTGGGTTTGTTTTTACCACATAACTGTGTTTTTATTTGAATACCTGTTACTGGAGATTGCTGAGTTGCACGCTGTGAGGTGAAATCGTGCTTGGTAATGAGGCACATTCACACGGGAGGCTCTGGGAAGTGAGTTTACCTGAGGTGTGAGGAAGCTGAAAATGTGGTGGTAATGGGTGATCCCGGGATTGCCTGGTCGGAGCTATCTGAGCCTTCATCTCAGCGCTTGTTTGCACATCCGTTCATTTACACTTCAGCTTGGCACGGCAGCACAGGCCTGAGGGTAGAGAGGAAAAGTGCAGGAATGGCAACTTAAGGATGTGCTTTGACGCTGCAGAAATGCTGACRCCGTACCCGTGGGAAGGGACTTTCCTTCGAGCCCTTCAGGGATCACCTCGGGATGAGCCTTCTCTGATCATTAAATACAACGTTCACTTCTGATTATTTTGACTGGAAGTAGTTAACTTGAAATTCTTTTTTCTTTTCTTTTYTTTCTTAGTTCATTCAGTTTCTTTTGTAATGCTGGAACTTGAAGTGCTCATCCTCGGGCTTTGAGGTGGTGATACTCCTGGAACAGCTTTTTCATTCTCCTTTCAAAGCAGGAAGCTTTTAGCTTTGCACAAGTCCTGGTTTTCCTGTTAAACTGTATCAGCAGAAATATCCATAATGAATATTTCCCTCTGCTACAGGGAACTGGGAGAGTATCAAATGTGTGAGGATTTACTTAAGCTGCTGCTCAGAAGTACCTGCCTGCTGCTGYCTGATGCACTCAGGTCTGGGTTTAAAAACACAAATACACATAAATCACTKCCCACATGGACAGAACCTGCTCTTAACTGGATGTTTGTGTGTGGGCTGTGCACTCATAACCTGTGGTTGAACCCTCAAAGTTGCTACAAACGAGAGGCTTTGTAGAACAAAGAAGCTCAGACAGCAGTGAGTAAAACTGGAGGCCAACAGAGGATAACTTCAGCTCCAACCATGCAAATATTCTGTAGAACAGAAATCCCTTGGAAGGACTGCATGGGAATCTATGTGAGAAACTCCCAGGGTTGTATTTCCATGAAAACCAGCTGAAATCAAGATCATGCTTTGCTTAGGAAAGGAATTGGGTTTGTTGGACTAAAATCAGCTGGGTTATCTGCTGGGGAAATAAAATWCCCAGTGTAAGTCATTGCTCAGTTACATTAAGCGCCTGTATTTATTTACTTACGTGGGGAGTATTTGGAGGCTGCTGAGATTACTGGAGTATGTTTGGCATTAGGCAGCAAAATGCTGGGTTGGGATTTTTAGTCACAGAATKTTGAACTTCAGTTTTGTTTGAGATCTTTCCCTGCCTTCATCTCCTCTTTTCTCCCTCCTCTGAGTCCCATCGCCCTGTGCAGTGATGTTCCTCCCAAGTGCCCATTTCAGTTCTATTTCCCAGRCATTGTTTCAGTTTGCAGCTCTGGTGCTTTATCCTTGCCGTGCTGTCACCTGCAGCGTCTCTGGGCCGTGTTTAATGTCCCCTTTGATAACGGTGAATCAGAATTAACCTCGGCCAGCTGAGCTCTGGAGGGCTCTCAAACTGAGGAGCTCCACGTTTCATTTGYTGTGGCTGAAGTTAAACACGACCGAGATTTGCTCTCAAGTCTCCACCTCACGAGCAGTTTATTAGGGCTTATCACATTAACACCTATCAGCAAACCTGTCACAAGTGCTTGGGATATCAGCTCAGCCCGGGACAAATGTCATTGATCCCCGAGTGTGCTTTTAAGATRGAGCCGAGCCAGAAGAACCGACCTGCAGGCAGAGGGGACATTGTGCTTTTTGGGGTCTCGATAAAGGGTGGTGCCAGCGGCTCATGCATCCTTTCATCGGGAGCACGTGGGGGCAGAGAAGGGAGCGGTGAGATGGTTCAGCCCTATCTTAGCACCGCGCGGGTAATTTAGATAAAGCTGCGTTTTGCTGCAGGCCAGAGGCTGCKCGGGGTCAGCGGGCAGGGCTGCCCGGGCGGGTTCGTGCCCGTGGCCCTGCAGCACAATGGGAGCTGTAATTGAGTCACACCTCGGGGCATTATGCAGCAACTTTCCCTGCTGGGAAGGGCTCCTCGGCGGGAGCTGCAATTCCATGACAAAAGCTTAGGAGAGCGCTTGGGAATCGGCCTCGCCGCGCTCAGCGGTCGGCTCTGGGACGTCTGGARCGCAGGGAGCAGTCTTTCCTTTTCCTTCAATTTAAGGAAACCTTGGAAAGAAATAGCTGGGGCTTCCTTGGATTTACAGAGTGCCAGACTTCACAGTGCTCCCGCCTGGCAAAACTGAGCAGGAAGCAGCTTGGTACAGTTTCTGTTTTGACTGAAACCGGTTGAAATGTCCTGCTTGAATAATTTGGATCACCAGACATTAAATCTGCTTATAGTAACCTCTCTTCTTAATTATTTTTCATAARAAAGATCATTTTGACTGATGCTGGATGTTCAAAAGGTTATTTGTAATTTATTTTGCCAACAAGGCTAATAAACAATACCTTGTTTATGCCATAGCTTATCTATCGTTCTATCTATAGCATATCAATATCTGTAGATGAATAGCATATCTGTGATTCTAACACTTCAGCTTTTGAAAGGTAAATAACTCATTTAATATTTACATATACTTTGAATGTCCTAAAAGCCAGTGGAGGTGAAGATCAATAGTAGAACTGAAGTTTCTGTAACAAGYAGAGAAGAATGGAATTGAATTTCTGTATGTAAAAGGGTGTAAGAAGCAGGAAGAATATTTTTGTGAGACTAAAAGTATTATCAGTATAGACTGTCATAATTTTGAAAGTACTGTTGACTAGTTTCAAGTCAAAGTAATAAAGTAGTTGGGAATACASTATTTAAAGGCTTTGATTTTTGATCCATTTTGCTTACTGTTTAAAAGCTTTGATTTTTTGATCCATTTTGCAAATTCCTGCTTGTTGATGTATAATAATYACAGTGTAGTGGGGCTGAAATGGATTAAAATACTCTCCCTGTCCATGGCAGGTGAAGTGCTGCACATGTRAGGGAGCAGAAATTTGCAGCAAAATATCAGACTTGATAATTTCCCTGGTTTCCTTTGTGCAATTCTAATTGTGATTAACACATTTACACCTCTGGTCTCTCGAGTTTGGGCGCTGAGCTCTTCCCCATTGTCAGAATTGTTCAGCGTGAGACATTTTTGTGTCATCTTCAGTTGGAGATTGGCCCAGGCTCACTCGGAGGCTCCCCATCAGCGAGATGCCATTTTTCCATCAGGTTTCTGTATCAGTGACCTCCTCTCTGCTCCTGTCCCCCGGGACACACAGAGCTCTTCATCCTCGGATCATTCTCAGCCAGCAGAAACGCTCCCTTTCCTCCCCCTTTCTGGGCTGTTTGCTGTTGTTTACATTGGAATTTMTAATTTGTTTTTCTCAGCTTTGTGCCATTCCTCTGGCTGCAGCTCGCACTCGGTGGATCTCAGACCAGTCTGTGTTGCATAAAACAAACTGTTTCTACTTTGAAGCATGCCGGTGATGTCGGTTCCCCGTGCCAGACTTGGATGTAAACAAACCACTCTGTCTGCAGTGGTATCCAGGGACTGGGTAATTCAGGGAGACACTGATACTACAGAAAGTCAAAAAATAATAATTCATGTTTCTTGAGTTAAAGGTGTTTGGTTTAAAATAGAATTTTGTAGTTAATTTTTAATAATTTTGATTTCTGTCAATTACTATGGGTGTGTTTTAATTTCTCTAACCTTTTCCTAAGTTGTCCAAACTGTAGTGCCAATCTCTGACATTGTTTTTTTATAAAAGCAGGGATTTCTGTGTGGTTCCTCAGGTCTCCAGCACTCCAGGTAGCATCACTTTGGTGATGAAAACACCATTTGTTTAAAAACTGTGAAATCCAGATTGCCTGCTGTAGGTGTGTGCCTCAGTTAAATAAAAGCTCTGGATGTGAATCCTGGGGTGAAGGTGTTCCCCTCAGGCAGAGGGAGGGTAAGTGCAGAGGACAGGGAGAGGTGCTGTGGTCTCCTGGCAGCTCTGCTGGAGAATTCCCAGCTCTCCCTCCTGGTGACTCTGCTCCTCCTGCTGCAGGGAGCGTTCTGTGACTCACAGTCACATGGAGGTGCTGCTGGGAGCAGCCAGCACCAAAGTTTGGGATCTGTGGATAGTGCAGGCTTTGAGAAAGGGAAAAGCTCCTTGTTGGGGAATCTCAGCCTTTAAAAATGCAATGTGGGGTTCATGATGTGAAAAATGGGAGAATAGTCCTCTAGCTCGGGGCCTTGCCATCCTGCTTGGACTGGGATAATCAAGATTCCTAGTTCTGTTTTTTTACCTTGGGAGTGATACCACTGTATCCCAAGGAGCCCTTTGGACTACATGTTACATTATTTGTAACAATATTCTCATAAAACTTTTTTTGGGAAAAAATCCTGCTCCTCAGTAAATACAAATTTCTCTTCTAGTACCACAAACAACTTTTTCAAAAGGATTTTTTAATAATTCAATTTATTGTTATARAAGTAATTTGATTTTTAAGAATTAGTTTGTATTCATGTTTTGGTAGACTGGGCACTTGTATAARTAATTGTAGCTTTAAAATCCAGAGTTTTAGTTGCTGTGGGGTTTTTGACATTTCATAGACAGTGACAGTTGTGTGTCCATATGCTCCTAAACAGTGAGTAATCATTATTTACAGGGATGAGAGATTGCTCATGTTCTCAGACRTTACTGCTGTTGCACTTGGGTTGATATTTGGGATATCTCCCAGTTGTTTCATGTCCARTTTGACATGGAATGGCTGAAATGGCATTGTTTTCCTTTTTCTGAATTAAAGTTATTTCGAGAAATGTTTACTCCTCYTTTTCTGTTGGGTGCTGCAGAGGGAAACCCTAAAATGGCTCTGATCTTTGCTCATGTCCCTGTGCCTTTATCAGCTCTGTGGGCTGATTGCCACCCTCGTTTCCTAAAGYGCTTCCCTTGGACCCCAGAGGGGGAGGAAAGGCATTCCTGGCATTGTTTGGGGCAAACTGGAGTTTTCCTCGTTCACATKCACATCTCCTCCTCACTGGACAGGAGGTGTCACCCGGGGCTGTCACCCGGGGCTGCAGGCTCAGGAGTGTTGGGGGCTGTTCCTTGGCTGGATCCAACCTGCACAGATGCCTTCAGGGGATGGGTATAACAAACATTTGGATGTAAAGTAGCCCAGACTGGCTTGGCTTTGGTGCTGCTTTGGGAAGCTGCAGTTGTTTAACAGCTGGGAGAGGGAAGAAAGTGATGGAAAAGTCAGCGAATCCCAGACTGGTTTAGGTTTAAAGGGACATTAAAGCCCACCCAGTGCCACCCCTGCCATGGCAGGGACAGCTCCCACTGTCCCAGGCTGCTCCAAGCCCCAGTGTCCAGCCTGGCCTTGGCACTTCAGGGATCCAGGGGCAGCCCCAGCTGCTCTGGGCACCCTGTGCCAGGGCCTGCCCACCCTSCCAGGGATGGATTTCACCCATTCCAGGGATCTGTGTGAATTCTTAGGATGGAGCAGCCCCACTTGATTCACTTTCCCCTGCCTCTCCTCCCTGAGCCAACCCTTGGTATGTTTTTTAGCCTGTAGTCACAGTTCAGCAGTCTGGAAGGCACGTGTGGGGCAGGTGGTTCTTGTGATTATTTCTTTTTTTAAGAAAGGGTGGAGGATATCACGTTGGAAAAGCTTGATATGGCCAAAAGTGAAACTGAGAAGTGGTTCCAGAGCCCTTTCCACTTGTATATCTTCTGTTTCTTGTGGGTTTCCTCCAGCTTCCTTCCTCTGAGTGTTGGAAACTCCTCAGGGAAGGTGAGTGCAGTTGTCCTCGAAGGCCTTGGTATGGATGTGTTGGTTTCCACTCAATATTTGGATTTTTATGGTTTTCCCAGTACCCTGCATTACTTGTGAATTAATCCAATGTTTTAAGGGGACACTCTGTGCAAGAGGAAACAGCTCTGATTCCTGACTAGATCAACTCTTTATCAAATCAGTAGAAAAATGCCTGTTATCAACTTTGCTAATGACTGAAATGCTTGTTTTTCAAAATAAATAGTGAATTAAGCAGTGGGTATCAGCTCTCAGGGGTGGGAATTCTTGTGGTGCACACGCTGATTTCCTGCTCTGTGTGTGACTCTCTCTTCACTTGTCCTCTGTCCATCCCACAGCATGGGGAGGGAAACAGCTCTGTAGGATTGAAAGGGTTAACTGCACAGGAAAACAAAAGCTGCTGCTYGAGTTTACACTTTTGCTCTTGGGAATCTTATCTAAAAAAAGTGTTTGTGTGCAGAGAGGGAGGAGATGGGGCTGAGGCTTTCCAAGGCAGGGAGCCTTCTGACCAAATTAGCTTTTGAGCTTTCTGACACTTCTTTCTGGAAGTGCTGTCAGGAGGTGTTACTCGCTGTGCTTGAGACTTTGCAAGATGAGTCTGCACATTTCCCACTACACTTCTGTACTTTCAGCTTCTGAATCTCAATATTCTAGATAAAAAATCCTTTTTTAAAATTTCCCAATTCGAATATAACGTTTAATAAATGAAATATTTAGTACATTTAAATTGTTTTCTTAATTTTAATTCTGTTCTTGGCACAGGTAGATTTGAAGGCTGACTTCAGGTTGGCCTAGAAGTATCTTATTTTGAGTAGGAAAAATAGATAAATTCGTTGATAAATTCATTGATAAATTCATTGATAAATTGATACATTTGTTGATAAATTCACTTTTCCATCCCACTTGTAGGGAGAGCTATGGGGTTAAAGCAGTAAAACAACCTAAGGAGGTATAGCTTTGCTTGTGTGGTGTAGTTTTAAGGAATGAAGATGGGAACAGGTAAATATAATCCTAAAGCTTTGTTGTCTTGGGGCTTGTATCCAATATGGAGTTGCTCACTGGARTTTGGGATTTCAGATGAACTTTTCAGTGTAAGATGATGTTCAGCCATGGGCATCTCCAACCGTGCTCAACCAAAAGCCTTGCAGTTGTTCAAAGTTTGACAAACTCTGTTTCTCAGAGATTACCTGGGGGTGGCAGCAGGGGACTTGGAGATTAAGGAGAACCCTGCCTGGTGTGTGGGGTCCAAGTGCTCTGGTTTGTGGGATAGAAGGAAATAGGAGCAGTTTGGGGCATCCCTGCTCATGGCAGGGGGCTGGAATGAGATTGAGATGATTTCAACCCAAACCATCCTGYGATTCCACGATATTGGTAAAAAATATGTAAAAAGCATCATTCAGTATTGATCACTATTTGCCTTAAAGCTTAACAAAAATAACTTCAGGGAAATAGGATCAATACCTGCTGATTTATTCCAGTGTTTGCCTCTGTTTTGTACTGCAAAAACTCCCACATGGGAAGTTGAGGGGACCATGGAATCTGKGGGGTTTCAGGGATGAAGGGAATGGCAGTGAAGGTGCCTTGCTCTCAGCTGGGCTTGGAGCCTGGCTCTGAATGTCTGCAACCAAAACTGAGGGGTTTGGATACCAGGATTGCAGGAATTTTAAAGTTTTCCCCTCCTGAGGAGAAAAGAAGGAAGGATTGTGGTGTCTCAGAGGGGTTCAGAGAGCAGCTCTGGTTCAGTGTGTAAATGCACCAGGATTGCAGGAATTTTAGGATTTTTTTCCCTCCTGAGGAGAAAAGAAGGAAGGACTGTGGTGTCTCAGAGGGGTTCAGAGAGCAGCTCTGGTTCAGTGTGTARATGTGCTCAGGCAGCAGCGTTACACACACTAAACATTTACATCTCTCTAATGCTGCTGGTTGAAGAAATAGCCCAGTCTAAGCTGTGTTTGTTTGAAATTTTGTYTTCATACTGGAGAGAAAGGTCTGGATGTGCTTTTTAAGGAATTAATGGGTAATCACTCTTTGTCAGRGGCTCCTTTTTATTCCCATGGCAGCATGTTCTGTTTGCTGTCATCACTGGTTCTCTAATGCTCCTTTATTTCGTGGAAGACTTTTGCATCTGCCCTTCTGCAGAACATAGTGTGGGCTTAAAATACTGTGTGTCTTTCAAAACCATCAGAAAAAAGTGAAAACKAGACCAAATGTTGTAGTAGTGTCAAAACACTACTTCAGGTTTAATAAATCGTTTAATTAGCCCAGCTTTTCTGTAAAAATCTTCATGGTTGGTTTAAACAGAGTTGTTCCAGGAGTTAAAGTTTAAATTTTCCTGTACTTGATGCTCAGCAGAAAGATGAGAGGTTTTCCCCCTAATTTTAAAATTTGCAAAGCTAATCTATGTGTTTTGGAGCTGTGCTGTGTGGGGAGTGACAGCAGCAGTGCTGAAAGCTGAAATCTCTGTTTGAAAGCCGTGTTGAGCTCCAAGGCTTTTTATAGTGAAATGAGTGCTAACACCTATTGTCAGCCTTCCTTGGGARCTCCTGAGCCTGAATTACTCATCTCAATTCCCCTTCCATGGGCTGCAGAACCTGAAGGTGCTCTGAGCTCTGGGCACATCAAACCTTTCCTTCCAGCACTTCTGGGCTGTTGGTACCCAGCTCCAGGGACAGCAGTAGAAAGCAGCCCAGCAGTGAAACCATTTCTGTGGAGTTGAATTACTCAGCACTGCCAAGCTCTCCAAGACACGTTTTAATGGTGGAGTGACAGATTTACTCAGTGTGGAGTAACTCAAGCAGATCACAGCAGCTATTGGATTGCATGCTTGTCTTAATTCTAATAGCACTCACTTGGGAGCCTGATTGATTTAATGTTGCTTCATCTGCTGCAGGAGATTCCCAAAGCTGCTCTGATTTTGCAGGAATTGCATTATTTGTGTTTTTGTAAATCTTAACATTTAAAAGGGGATCGTTCATTAAGTATCATTTACATATTTTAAAAGGGTTTTCTTTCACTCCCCCTTTTTAAAAACACCATTTTGTAGAATTAAAGAGGAGGAAATCTTGTTGTTGAGAGAATTTCCAAGTGGGTAGCAGAGTGTGTGAGTGCCAGACTGCCGTGTGTGCCAGGCTGCAGTGCCAGGCAGGCGCTGGAATGCTGGCACCTTCCCATTCCTGGTGTTGATCCTGGCCTCTTGGGAGTGYTAACCGTGGGGAGGGGCACCCTGGAGAGCCAAGGGAGGAACAGAGAGCAGCAAACCCTTTGTGTGTGTGTGTGTGCTTTTCCCTGCTCAAACAAGTGCTGTTCCAGCAGTGGGGTGTGTGGGAATGGCTGGGGACAGCTGCAGCCCCCAGAACAAAGTAAGGTCCTGTGGGTCTGGGACAGAGCTGAGCTTGGATTTCCAGCTGATACTCTGCTCACCCTCCCTCCCCTCACATCTGGCAAAGAGTAAAAGCAGAACAAAACCTTCGCTCCTGGCTCATCTGCTGGGAGGCTGCACTTTCCTCAGTTTATACTGGATTTGGAGAACTTGGAACTTCGCTTTTCCCAAGGGCTGTGAGGATCTGAGGTCTGCCCTGGTGAGGAATGGCACTCCCCTGGACACACAGAAGGCAGCCTGAGAGTTTTTAGTGGTTTAAGTTTTAACATGAAAAGTCTTTCAAGGGAGACGTTACAGCTTAGCAATGACTTGCAACAGTAGATGGTTGTCACTGGGTTAACTAATAAATTAACTAATAAAATTATGTGGGGGAAAAATCTTTGTGAACTGCTACATTTATTGTGATCTCTGTTTCACCTGAAGTGATTCTGTGGAATTTGTGACTTGTGTCCCATAAGAATAAAATGAAGTGATACCTGTTYGGGGAGCCCTTGCTTTTCAGGTGTTATTCTGTGAGAACTCTTCTTCCTGTTGCTCTTAGCTTGCTAAACTTCTAACAGCAGACCTGTAAGGATTGCTGGGAAGACAGGAATGATGAAATTTGCTGTTCTTTTGACTTTAAAGGCCTGATCCTGCATACATTTTATTTTTTTCTGACAGGTTTGGGTGGGTTTGGCTTACTCCAGCCCTAATTTTCTGCTGAGGTTATTTTGTGAAGTTTGAATGTTTGTCTTTTTCCCAGTCTGGTGGAAGGTGTGGGCTGTGTCTGAACAAAGTTCTCTTCATCTGTTTGTAGTTCATTCATTGCAGTTTTAAGATTCCCATCAATTAGGATCCCTAAAAGATGGAGAACACACCTGGGAGCAAGGATCCTGCTGGCCTCTAAAGCCCAGCAAAGCCTCCACTCTGCTATCCTGCAGGAGAGCAGTGGGAGAAGAGGCTGGCTGTCTTTATATGCACTTTGTACAGATGCTGAAGTGAACTCTCCCGTTTTCCCCTTGCAGGAACACCATTTGCAACGGGCCATCTCAGCACAGCAAGTTTTCAGAGAAAAGAAGGAGAGCATGGTTATCCCAGTCCCTGAAGCAGAGAGCAATGTCAACTACTACAATCGTCTGTACAAAGGAGAGTTCAAGCAACCAAAGCAGTTCATCCACATCCAACGTGAGTTCCAAGCACTGGGAGTGTTGGGGGTCTGTCCAGCCCCTCCTTATTTCACCTGAGGAACCTTTGTCTTGAGGTCAGAGTTGCTGCACTGGGAGGACTCAGAAATCCATTTATAGATGTAAATTCCAGTATCTTCTCAAGTTGTGGAAGATTTGAGTTGCTGATGGAGGTGGGGCTTTGCTGCTGGGTTTGGTGCTGATGCTCTGTSCATGTGCAGCACCTGCTGAGCCTCATCCTGGCTCTTGGGCTTGCAGTATTCTTGAGCCAGCCTCACTTTTGTGGTTTTATCCCTCTTAGTCCTGAGAAGGAGTAACAGAGGCTGCCTGGCTGCCTCCTGGGTGCTGGTACTGGTGCAGGGAGCAGGAGGGAGGTTGTCTTGCTCACCTGTTCACTCCAGAGTTCTCTGTAAGTGCAGATCCATAGACCAGARGAGTTTTTGGGATGAAATCAGCCTTTGTCCTGCTGCTCATAACAGAGCTCTGGCAGGGCAGCCCCTGGGGTTCAGGCTGTTCTGGGTAACAGTCTGAGTTTGGCTAAAACTGCACAATTCCATTTCAGCAGAGAACTCTGAGTTTATTTTATAGATAAAACTAAATATTCTGCATGAGCTTAGCTTATGTCTTACAAGATCTCATTAGTCTAAGCTTGTGGGCTGTGGGTGAATTCTCCCATTTCTTTTGGTTGATGTTCTGTTGACAAGTGACACTTTTGCAGTTCAGTTGTTCCTTGGCACACAATTCATGTTTGTCCTTTGCAGGATGTGGTTCAGGGGGTTATTTGGGCACTTGGATTCCTCCCAGCAGTTACCTTTGTAGCAAAACCTGATTAAATTATTGCATCATTTCTCACCAGTGTGCTGAAGTGTCCAGTTTTTACTGTTTATTTACAAAATAGGAGATTTTGAAAATAATGAAATCTCTGTGATGCAATAGAGACCATAGGGGTGATGGAGAAAAATCAACTAAAAGGATTTTTTTTTGTTTCTCTCCTTAATAAAAGAAGCAAACTTGGAAGCAAGGCAGGCTGAATGAACTGAAACCAAGCTGCTGGTGGAGGAATGTATTTTATTCTCTTCTTTGTTGAACACTGCCAGAAACACTGTGAATACTGTTAATAAACATGTCTAAAAATGTTAAATATATTATGCCAAAGTTTTCTCTGTCTTGTTGAGACTCACAGTCTTTCTGGACAAAATTACAGAAGGTATTTGAGCTGAAGATAAATATCAGATACTGCTCCAAGATAATTTTTCCCACAAGTTCTGGATGGACTAGGTGTGATGCAAGGCAGCTTTATGCTACATAAACTGCTTAGAAATTCTGTTTTAATCTTAAAGCACAAATAGCAGCAATACCCACTTTGGCCAGGGAAGTTATGTAAACTGATGGAAAATGCCAGGAGGACACATGCTATAATCCATACTTACTGGGGGGTATTTCTGGCAAATGATGTTTTGCTGGGATTCTGCTAGCCTAAGATTTTAATATTTTTTACATTCATTTTTTTAGATCAGTGGTTCCAAGCAGAGAAAAGTTAATTTATTTGTAAAGGCTGGAATTTGAGAATAAGCAAAGTTCCAGGTGTTAGTCGACCTCAGTGGCACCAATACAGGTGATGCTGGGCTGAATGTAAATAAAAARCCTTGAACTGTTAAAATTATTCCAGCATGCTTCATAATTTTCCAAGAATATTTGTAGCATCAATAACATGGAGATGCATCTGAAGTTAYTGATAATTAGCAAAGAGATTAAGTTGGTAAACTTGGACCTAAATTAGAGCTAAGGGGATGGAAGATGAGTCAGAAATAATGAAACAATTTTCATTAAGTGGGGAGTGAACTCAAATCATCCTTGAAAGGAACTTTTTGGCAGGAAGTTTCTCTTTCATTTTTTGGTTGGGTGACCCTCAGTGTTTATCAGTTTGCTGCCCTGGCTCAGGCCTGGTGGCATAGGGGGTGGCAGGGCTGTGGTTTGTGGGGAGGGAGGGCACTGGGAGCACTGGTTTCTGTGGGAACTCGTGCCTGTAACAGCTCCATGAGTGGGCAACCACAGCCTTAATTTAGTTAGCTAAATGAAACGAGTTAATTTAGTGAAGTTAAACCCAGGTCAGTGTAACTTCATGAGAAACAAATTGCATTTGTGTGAGTTAGTATAAACTGACTCCCAGGGGAGCTCAAGTGAACAAAAAAGCAAATCCCTCTGGCAGGTACTGCTGGGAGTGGGTGGAGTGGC
>JACDOX010000305.1:634895-654617 GCA_014549065.1 Cardinalis cardinalis
CAAAATATTTACTCCAAAACTAAACCTGAGGGATCAGTTTGTGCAAGTCAGGTTTGAGCAGGTGCAGTTATTTCCCAGTGAGATGAGGCTTTGTGAGAGGAAAAAATTCATTGTGGGACCCATGGCTGTGCCTCAGTTCCTTAACCTGATTTAGTTCAGTGCTGTCTGTTAAAAGGCCAAAATATTGAATTTTTCTCTGTCTTACAGCAACTTCAGAAAGGCAGAGATTTCYTACTATGCTAAGAAAATGGGAATGATAGGAAAAATAGGAAACACATTGGATGATAGTTGTTGAACATGTACTTGGGTTTGTTGGAGCTTTGGCAAAGACACCTCTGTTCTGGCTTTCATTTCAGGCCTTTCTGGTGATCACTTTTCATGATCAATATTCACCCCTCTGATGCTGGTTTCACCTTTCTTTGCTGGAGTAATGAAGTTAAATTTAAGATTTGAAGATGCTTTTCAAAAATTAAGTGTTACAAGAGCACAGGTTTTTCTCTGTAGACACAAGCAACTCTTGCAGGTTGTTGGAGCCTGGGCAGGGCAGTGGCTGGTGGGGTTTGGGTGCTGCTTCCAGTTCCCAGTTGCCATGCCTGATCCCTGGAATATTAAATATAAGATGTTTTTGGGACTGGCTTTCCTGCCCAGGAGGGGTTCCAGGCTTTCCTCCTGGGCATTTTTACAAGGACTCTGCATCTGCAGGCAGACACAGGCTCAGCTTCACTTTCCCAGCTGTGCACTCAAGGCAGAGGTGATTTATTTTTTATAAGAAATATGTTAATAGAAAAAAGGGAGCAAAAGACAAACAAAACTGAAATTATTTCTGAGCAATACTTTTTCCTTTTTTTTCCTTTTTTAAAAAATCAGTTCAGTGCTTTTTTAATTCTACCACAGATTGCAAAGATTTTATTCTGCTTAGGCTGGAACTAACACTTGCAGAGTAGCCATGGTTACACTTAGGATTTCCTTATTTTTCCAAAATGTGTTGTTTCCTTTTTTTGCTTCTCCTAACGTAGGGACRAGATTAAAGTTTGACACGTTGCAAAAGTGCAAATTAAGTTGTTCAGTTGATATTTTTCAAATTATGGGGCAGATGAAGWGCTGCCTTTTTTTTTAAGTAATACTATTTTCTTTTTGTTTAATGAATGGGTTGAAGATGATATGAGCCTGTTAATCTAATGTACTATTTAGTGATACTTTTGCATTTATTTAGAGCCTGATTTCCATATAAGAAGCTGAACACAGATTTAATTTTTATCTCTAAGTCATGTGTGTAGAACTGCCACCTACTGAAATAACTTAGCAAACAAGTGAACGTCCTTGTGTCCCCAGGCTGGAATAAACAGGGATGGGCATTGTCCTGTTCTATCACAAAGTAAACATTTGGGGGGAAGTAATTAAGAAGTAAATTAGCTTCTAGGGGAATCAACATTCAACTGCAAAGAATTACACATTAGTAAAGGTTAACCAATAAGAAACTATTTTTCTTTGTGATTCCCAAATCATGACCTGCAGACTGCAGTAATTTCTGTCTATCCTATCCTTGTAGTTGTTTCAAAGTGTTTTCATGAAAGATTGATGGGATTCTAGACCATTGGATAAAAGWGATGCTGCTGGTTCAGAAAAGTTGGGAACACTAACTTGATGACTTCAGTTTCCATGAATGTTTTTTCATCCYTTAACTCTGGTGCTGGAAAAGAACAAAGTTTATCCAACTGGTGTGAGTGTGGTGACTTTCCCTGCAGCCCCATCTGAACTGGACTTGTCCCTGTTCCCCTGCAGCTTGTGACCCTTCAGGAGGCCAAACTGCTGCTCAACGAGGACGATTACCTGATCAAGGCTGTCTATGACTACTGGGTGAGGAAGCGCAAGAACTGCCGGGGGCCCTCCCTCATCCCCCAGATCAAGCAGGAGAAGAGGGATGGCTCCACCAACAACGACCCCTACGTGGCCTTCAGGAGGAGAACTGAGAAGATGCAGACCAGAAAGGTGACTTGGCAGGCCCTGCTGTTGGAATTGTGCATTTCTCCCTTGKTAGGGATAATTTGGATCCCTGCCCAGCGTCTTGCAGGGTACTGTCCATCCATTTTCTGAGCTGAAACTCAGAGCAATGCCTGCCACACAAACAACCTGCTGAGTTGGGAGCTTTCCTTTTTGTGGGAAACAATTCCCAGTTTTTGTATTTGTAGCGTGGAATGATTTGAACCAGGAAATCTGTAATCACCCAGCATTCTCCTTTGTACACCTGCACAGCCTKACTGTGTGGAATCAAGGTGGGGAAAGCATCGTAGGCTTGAATTCCTTGTTCTGACAAACTTCCACTGGCTTCACCAGAAATCTGAGCAAAACATGCAAAGTTCTTCTCAGCTTACTCTTCAAACTGGGTTTGTTTGCTTTTTGGGGCTTTGTTTGCCARGTAGGATCTGCTTTAGGAAAAGCTGCTTTGGAGTGTCCTCATGAGCCTCGTTTGCAGCCGCATTATGTAACTTTATTTTTGTAGTTTGTGCCTCACAGCTTTTGCTTTTGACTAAAAATTGGTTTCATCTCTCAACAGAACCGAAAGAACGATGAAGCATCTTATGAGAAGATGTTGAAATTAAGGAGGGAGTTTAGCAGAGCCATAACAATTTTAGAGATGATTAAGAGGAGAGAGAAAACAAAACGGGAGCTGTTGCATTTAACATTGGAAGTTGTGGAGAAAAGGTAAAATCCCAGATTATAAAAACGAATGTTTAAAATTTTCATTAAATGGCTTTGAAATCATCTCTCATTATTTATTGTAGCAGCATAAACTTCAGAAACTAAAAGAGAAGGGGTTTGTGGACACAGTTGGAAGATTTGTCTTTCACACATTCCCCAGTGGAAATGCAGCCTTACAGTTTCAGTCCTGCTTTTTCAGGTACCATTTGGGTGATTATGGAGGTGAAATCCTCAATGAAGTGAAGCTGAACAGACCTGACAAAGAGCTGGGCACAACTCCATCATCTCTCCACAATGGCAACCACCACAAAGTTCAAGAATGTAAAGTTAAGGTAAGATTTTTTCCCTGCCATGAATCTCTTGTTCCTGGGATCATCATTCCTTTCGGATCATCATCCCTTTGGATATGCTTTGAGTTCAGACCTGTCCCTGAAGAAATAACCTGAAATATTAGGAGTTAAAATGCTTGGGGGGGAGGCTGAGAGTTGAAGACCTCTGGAAATTTGTATTTAGCACCTGCGACACCTAGTGGTCCCAGAATTCCATACAGAGCCCRGAATTCCTCCAGGAATTTTGGCATTCCTCGTGTTCCTGCTCTGCTTCCCAAGCCCAGCTCCATTTCTGSAGTTCATTTCAGTCAGGCATGGATGGGTGTTAATCCAGGGTAAATTTCAACACTTTTAAAACTGCCTTAGTGCTTCTCCTTCAAATGGAGAATTTTGCAAGTGAAATAATCTTTTCAAATGGGAGCTTTGAAGTTTAATAACATTTGTGTTCGAGTGGACAGTTCAGTATCGATGGAATAATTGCTCACTGCAGAGGGTTTATGTGAGAAAAATCTTAAGTAGCCAACCCAAATACCATCACATCTGTTCAAAAGTGTCAGCTCTGTGAGAAACAGGAAACAAATTAAATTGTTTCTTTTGAACATGTCCGAGCAGTTCAGAAAATTGAAAGTGCCAGGGAAAAATGAGATCTCAGAAAATAATTGGAAGAGGAATTTCAATGACAATACAGCGAGTGTAGTGCAGAGTGAGGAGCCTCTCAGGCAGTGACATGGCTTGAGAGCTCTCTGATTATTAATAAATACCTGGAAAAGCAATCAGAGGAAAGCTTCTGAGGTTTAATGTGTTCAGTACATTTTGCATTACATGTCTCAAATACCTGCAGAGCCTTCGGAAGACAAACAGCCTGGCTTGAAGTAATGAAATTTGCTGATGCTTTAGTTTTTAGAATGTTCTGTTTGTTTTCCCTGAGCAGCACCCTCACCACTCCTCTCTGAAGGAGGAGGTGTCCGATGTGGTCCGTCAGAAGAAGAAATACCTGAAGAAGCCCAAGCTGGAGTGTGTGGTGACCCCTCAGCCCCTGGCTGAGCCCTTGCCCGTGCTCAGCAAGAGTGACATCAAACAGTACGACTTCCACAGCTCTGATGAGGATGAGTTCCCACAGGTAACCCCCAAAATCTCAGGGTACACAAGGCAGACATTCCTGTTGGCTGGCATTTGGCCAGTCTGGCTTGTCCCAACTCTGACTATATTTAAAAGCTCCTTGTGTTAACTGAATTTTCCTTCCAAGCTGTGATAAACATGGTGGTTCATGTTATATAAACACAAACTTTTGTAATAAATACAATTATACAAATGTGGCAGTTGGGAGAATGACATTGTTTTCTGGTCTAGGTACCCTCACCAGTGTCAGAAGCAGAAGAAGAAAATGATCCTGATGGACCTTGTGCTTTCAGGAGAAGAGCAGGATGCCAGTATTATGCTGTAAGAATATGCAGTATTATGCTGTGCTGTTTGGTTTAGGGGTGGTTTCTTTAAATTTAGGCTGGCATAGTGGCAGCATTGGAGTTCTGTTCCCACTCTCACCACCAAAGCTTTGATGCTTTGCTGAGTCCAAAGACAATTGCAGGAGCATCCCCTTTTCTGCTTGGCTCTGAGTGGTCCAAGCTGAACTTCCCACTTGCTTAGAATTCACCCTCCTTTCTTTTTYCCCTTAGCCTGTGAGTTGAGTCCTTTGCCAAAAGATGTTGTGATGACTGAAAACTTTTATTTTCATTTTCTCCAGCATTACCATTGCTGTTAGATGCAGAGTATTTAACAGCTTAAATATTASAGTTTATTTTTTAACTACTGGAGCTGTTACTGGTTAACTCAACATAAACCACATGTTCTGTCCTGAAGCCTGTGCATGATACCYCATCAAAGCACCCTTGGAGTATAAAATTGCCTGTTCTTTCTTCACAGCCTCGTTTGGACCAAACGAATTCTTCGTCCGAAAGCCCAGAATTGGCAGAATTGGACAAACTGAGGTTCAGGCATTGCCTTACAACCCTCACAATCCCAAGGAGATGTATAGGGTTTGCAAGGAGGAGGATTGGCAGGGGTGGAAGGTACAGTTGGGCTCTTTCTAATTCTTCATTCCCCTTCAAAGGATAAAAGTATTAAAGCTGATGAACCTAATGATTCTCCTCCTCCTCTTTGCTCAGGGTGATCATGGACCGAATATCCACAGAACACGATCCTGTCTTGAGGCAGATTGACCCGGAAATGCTGAGCAGTTTTTCAAGCTCTTCCCAGACTTTAGACTTTTCTTCTAATTTTTCACGGACCAATGCTTCCAATAAACCTTGTGAAAACAGACTGTCCCTTCCTGAAATCCTAAGCAATATCAGATCATGTCGACTGCAGTGTTTCCAGCCCAGGCTACTCAATCTCCAGGACAGTGATAGTGAAGAATGTACCTCAAGGAAAGCAGGGCAGACTGTGAATAATAAAAGAGTCTCTGCAGCATCTGTAGCTTTATTGAACACCAGCAAGAATGGCATATCAGGTAGGCAAGGATTCGGCTGCTTCTGGCATTTAAAATACTGAATTTTGGTTTTCTTTGGGGCTGGACTGCTGAGATCTTCAGCACTGGTGTGGACCTAACCACAGCTACAGCCTGACAGACAGAAACTTCCCACAAACACTTCTTCCTCCTGCTTTGCTTCCATTAGAATTTGAAGTGCTGGATTCAAACCTTATTCAAAGCAGGGATTCTCCTCATATGCAGAATTGTTTAGGTCTAATTAAATCTTAATGGCACTAATTGGCCTAAGCTTGTTWAAGGGTAGAAGGATGCTTGTTATGAATGCAAAACACATCTGGTGGTTTCTTGGGGAGGGTGGGTGTGGCTCATTTTTGTTGGCAGTTTTCATTTTTGACTCAGACAAATGTAGGAAGTTCCTAAGTGCCCTGAGCAGGCATAAAAATGGTAAAAATGTTGATAATGGAAGCATTCAGTGATGAAAAAAATGCTTTAAGCTTAAATTGAGCAGTGTTTGCATCACTWGCTTCATGAGCTAGAGTTGTAATGGCTCAAGTTCTAACACTGCCACTTCTTTGTAATTAGGAAAGAATCATAATCATTGATACTTAAAATCTGAAAAATTGGGAGATCCAGCAAATGAGATCTCCTACAACAAGCAGCTGAGTATATCCCTCCTCTGTCCTGCTTTGTAAACCAGGACAATTAAATAATAGAATAGACTGCCTCTGAATTCCATCATTTCTGTGGTTGTGGAATGTCCCATCTCTCTYAAAGCTGCAGGAATGGGTATTTATTCTCCAATAATGTATCTCTAGAATTCTGGGTATTATTAAATTGCTCTGACAGAGGCACAGAATATTTATTCCAGCCCARTACTTCCCCAGCTTCTCAGTATGGTCACTGTAACATTCAGATTGTTCTCTGCCWTGAAAAGGTTGGCACAGGAGCATTTTCCTGCTGCATGAAAAACCAGATATCATGTATTACATATTTTATATAGTTKTTATTTTTGAAAGACCTTGRAGGCCTGAGGGATCACAGCTGRGGCAGAAAGGGGCACTTCAGTGTGATGGGATTATTGATAGACACCAAGAGCTGGTAAAGAAATAGCTGAAAAATGAATAAAACCAAATCTGATGGATCCAAGTCACTTTTTGGAGGAATAGTAATAAACTCGTGGTATAATTTTAGAAATCATCTGAGGAATACATTTAAATTAAATGGAAATCCCTCAGTAGTTGAAGTACATTATGCATGGAATTTATGGCTGGGGAGGACCTTTTTTGTCACAGATTTAAATTACAAACCAGATCCTGCAATTCTGGAACAGGATCAGACACAATAGACAGCAGAGTTCTTCCCCAAATAACTGAACCAGCAAGAGGCACTGCTGATGGATTTCCTCACTAGTAAATAGGGAATAAATTTTAAAAGGGCTGGTCAGAGTCTGGTTGTGCATTAAATGAGCACAGGCATTGTCACTGCATTTATTGAAGTCATTCTCTTTGGGAAGTGATTGTTGAAATCAGTTAATTTTACAGCTGATTTGATATTCCCTCCAGAGGAAATGGTGACAGTACTTAAAATGATTGGTTTTATTTTTTTATTATTTTATTTCAGAGAGAATTGGGGAGTTCCTTTGATTTTTGGTACACARGAATATTTAAAATTACCTCTGGGTTATATTTTTTCCCTGTTCTAGTAAAGCAGCTCTGGTATTTCTTCAAATGCATTGTACAGACAGAATTTTTTTTTTTATTATTATTTGAAAAGCCTGGGACTAGACTTTTCTTCAAAATACCTAATGAGTGCATGAACCAAGAACCAATTTTTAAGCTGAATTATTCTCTTATATTGTAAGCACTGCAAATGGGAAAAGGGTGTCCCTAGAGAGAGGTCAGCTGCACATGATGCTGTTCCCAGCTGAAGGGTTTTGTTTGTGGAACAAAATTTTACTTTTAGAGGTTTTTTTCCCCTGGCCTTAAATGCCACGTAGGAGTAATTGAAGCAATGCCACTTTTGGGGCAGCCTGCAGAGGATGATCTTTGGTTAAAGCCTTCAGGTCCTGAGAGAAGTGACAAAATCCAAACCTTCCAAGGAGAGAGGAGCCTGGAGCTGAAAGCTGAAGTGGCTTTTCCCCCTTTTCTGGTGCAGTTTTTCAGCCCAGTCAGGCTCTGATAAAATAAAAACCCCCTGAAGCTGCAGAGCTCTCAACCCTGCTCAGAGCTCTGCCTTGGGACATGGTCACAGTTTGCTCTTTTTTTCTCCAGGACCCTCCAGGTGTTTGATTTGGCAGAAGCAAATGATATTTAATGTGCTAATGAACATCTGCTGGTTTATAACAAGGTGAACAGCTTGGCCACTGGATAAATACCTGAAATTCAGGCACATACAGGCAGAGCAAGGRAATAT
The DNA here is from genome assembly GCA_014549065.1 of Cardinalis cardinalis. Lineage (NCBI taxonomy): Eukaryota > Metazoa > Chordata > Aves > Passeriformes > Cardinalidae > Cardinalis > Cardinalis cardinalis. The sequence continues at coordinate 642,822 of JACDOX010000305.1, forward strand.
TGAATTCTGGATTACCTTCCCTGTGTCCTGTAATAGAGTATTCCAGGACTTTGTGGTCTGTGACAAACTGGGAAGGAAAGGAGATTGAAAACATGAAATCTCACCTTGTTCTTAAACAGCTTTCTGTAAAACAAAACACATTTTCTGGGACTTGTTACCTCAGAACTTAAAAATAGAAATATATGTAATATTCCATAATGCTGTTCTTGGCTGTGGTACCTTCAGCAGTGCCATGTGTTTTGTGAGGGAATGTAGCAGGTTGAGCTGATTTCACTTGGAATTAAATTCTAGGTAACAATCTGTGAGAGGAACAAAGTAAAGCTAAAAATTCAAAATAAACTTGGGTTGGAAATTACAATATTGCAACAGTTTAAGAGGAGTAATTTTTAAGTAATTGGACTTTTAAGTGCTCTCCTAATATGGTTGAAACCTGCTTTAATAATGTAGCAGTAAAGAAGAAGTTTCAGTTCTAATTTCTAAGCAATCCTGATTCTGGTATTTTTTCCCAGTGGAATTTAGGAGAGCCCTGAGTACTAAAAGTGGTAAATGGAAGAGCCAAAGCCTGCAAGATGGATAAAACTCTGTGTTTTAATGTTAGCTCAGTGTCCCTGGTTAGGAGGATATTCCTGAGAATCCAGGTGTTTGAGGGGCAGCACAGCTTCAGTCCTGCAAARACAGAGTTGAGGATGAAGTGTTGAGAAGTATTCATGGGAATCTTTGGGAAGTGAATTCTCTCCTCACTTGCTCCCCAGAGAACTCAGTTCTTGGGTTAACTGCACACAGCTCAGGTTTTAGCATCAAACCCCTGCCAGTATTTTCAGTTTACCAARTGTGCAGATTCTCCAGGGGGAGAATATTAAAACCAGCTTTTYTAACTGCATTCCCTTCATGTGTTGGGCCTGGGAGATTACTGGGGTGGCATTAACCTGGTTCTCAAAAATAAACTTACTGTGGCACCCCTAAACTCTTAGAGCATTTGAAACAGTAATTGGCAGAGAAAATCCCCCATTTCAGTTGTGTCCTTTCTGCTGTTGGCAAAGGGACAGCAAGGGGCTGTGGGGAGGGAAATGTSCAGGAATCCTCTGCCAGTGTTCACTGGGAGAGAAGGCACCCAGCTCAGCCCAGGGTGCTTTGTCCTCAGCTCTCATTTTTAGGCTGTGCTTCTTCCCTGAAAGCCAGGCAAATCATTTCTCTTGAGCTTTTGCCTAAAGCTACTGGGGATAAAACCACCAAAGATAGAAACTGCTTAAAAGCAACAAAAGCTCTGAATTCTTTTGTTACAAAGGAACTCCATGAAAGAACACAACAAACAAACAAACACAGCCTGACCTCTCCTTTACATAACCTGTGAAGATTTTGGGTGCAGCTGACATGGTTTGTGTCACCCTCACCCACCTTAGCTGCACTCCTGCATTTTCCATGTGTATTTGTGTAACTGTGGCTCCTTTCTTTCCCGTAGTCACAGGGGGCATCACAGAGGAGCAGTTCCAGACACACCAACAGCAGTTAGTGCAGATGCAGAGGCAGCAGCTGGCCCAGCTGCAGCAGAAGCAGCAATCTCAGCATTCCTCCCAACAGACACATCTGAAAGCACAGGTACTGCTCCCACCCTGCATGTTCCTTTTGTTCACAGTGCTGCTTGTCTCTCACAACCAAGTGGGACACCCCAGCAAGTGTGGGATGTTTCAGAGGGAATTTAAAACACTTTGCTCAGGGGSTTTTTAACAAGTTGGATTCTATGAGGTGAGGAAGAGACTTTGTAGCTGATGTGTTACCTGCCTCCACAGAGTAAAAATACCAATGTGTGCTTTAAATTCTTCCTGTTTTCACTGGTTTTGTCCTCCTGTCTGTAAGTGCTCTGAAGAGACTTCATTAAAATTACCTTCTGAGGTAATGTATTCTGTTATGAGCAGATACTCAGTGGGCACTAAAAATTGGTACCTCTGAGAGGAAAAGGAGACCTTGCATATTTGCATATTCTGGCTTCTAAAAGAATCCCATTTTTCCTCTGGAATCCCTTGCAAGGGAAAAATGCAAAATATAAAAATGTATTTTTATGTTTACATATGGATATACATGTTACATATTTTTCCATTGCACTTAGTTTTCTGTTAGTTTTCTTTCTTCCCAATAAAGTATAAAAGCTGTTGTTGTTGTCTATTACTAGGAAAATGTATATTACTTGGAGCATTTTATATCTAATTGCTTGTCCTGGTTGTCCCTTCCCCTCAGTGTTTTCTCCTTCAATTAATCAGGGATTCTGTGTTGGCAGATACTGATGACATTTTTTGTAAGTGTAAAGAAACAATGCCAAAATATTTAAACAAAACAAATGAATTTTGGATCTTTAAAACATTTTGAGCTTCTCTGCAAAGTCATTTTCTTAGTTAATATAAATTGCAATTGCAGAATTAATGTTCTTTCCAGTAAGAATGGTGAGCCTTTCCAGTAGGAACTGGGCTAACAGAGGGGGATTCCAGAATGTGCTGGGCAGTTATTCTGTGGCACAAGTCACAAAATGGAGGTGCCACAAATCCTGAACATCCCTGAGGTTTGCAGCTGCCTGGAGACAGAACAGAGAAGGTTTAAGACATGGTTGTTTTCTTAGAGGAAACATCTCCAAACATGGGGAATCCTGTGTGGTTTGAGTTGGAAGGGACCTTAAAGCCTGTCCAGTTCTCCCAGGGACTCCTTCACTGTCCCAGGCTGCTCCAAACCCCAATGTCCAGCCTGGCCTTGGGCACTGCCAGGGATCCAGRGGCAGCCCCAGCTGCTCTGGCAATYCCAGCCCAGCCAGGAATTCCCAGTTCCYAATGTCCCATCCATCCCTGCCCTCTGGCASTGGGAGCCATTCCCTGGCTCCTGTCCCTCCATSCCTTGTCCCCAGTCCCTCTSCAGCTCTCCTGGAGCCCCTTCAGGCCCTGCCAGGGCTCCAAGGTCTCCCCAGAACCTTTCCCTGTCCAGGCTGAACAGCACAGAACAGAAGTGATTTGTTGTGCTGAGGTCTGGCCTGGCTGCATCGGGCAGCACTTGTGTAACCCTCCTTTGGACACTGATTTCCACCTTCTCACCACTCTGGTGACACAGAAATATTCATGTTGTGGTGCATTAGGGCACACCTCCAAGCTGTATTTATTTATTTGCTTTGCTTGTGCACCRTAGCAATCCTAAGGCATATTTCCTTTTGTACTTGGATGGTTGAGACCCACCTTTTCCTCTTCCTGCAGGGCTCCAGCACCTCTGACTGCATGTCCAAAACCCTGGATTCAGCCAGTGCCCACTTTGCTGCCTCTGCAGTGGTCAGTGCCCCGGGCCCCGGGCGCAGCGAGGGAGCCAAGGAGCAGAACACCAGCCACAACAATATCAACGGTGTTGTCCAGCCTTCAGGTGAGGAGGCCTTGAAAATCCCAGCCTGGAATGAGCTGAGAATGTCAGCTGCTCTTAACCATCACCTGATCTTATTGYTGATTTCTAAAATATTATTAAATAACAACAAAGAAAATAAAATCTCTTCATTGTGATTGTTTTAAGTATTTTTCTCTGAAGTACTTTGGAGCAGTGGTTTGAATGATGGAATATCCTGAGTTCATTTTGTTTCACAATTTGACTAGATGGACTTTTTGGTAAATACTTTAGTGGCATTTCACTGTCAAATATGAAGTTCAAGACAAAATAGTATTTTCTATTACTGTCCMACATGGATGATCAAAGTYCAACTCCTTGCCYTGTACAGGGCAGCCCTGAGAATCCCACCCTGTGCCTGAGAGCCTTGWCCAACAGATGTTGTTAAAATGGATGTAAAACCACCAAGTGCTCTTTACCTTTGGAAGAGCATTGTTTGCTTTGCCTTTGGTAGTCTTTATCTTCTAATAACCTRTTCAGATCAAAAGTCTAAATGACAGCATTTTAAAACCAGTGATAGTGTGTAATGAAAGAATAAATCAACTGCTTAAAACTTTGAGAAGGAAATGGAGAAGTTGATTCATTATTTGGTTGTTACCTCACTTGTGTATTCAGCCAAAAATGTACTAACCAACCTTTACTGGCAATTCTTCTGACATCACTGTTAGCCTCAAGTTTCACTGCATTTAGGATTTGTCCCAAAAAGTGCAGCCATGGGCACTCAGTGCCCCCTGCCACCCTCCTGTGGTGCTGCTTGTGCTGGTGCCATCTCCACAGTGCCAAGAGGCAAATGGGATTTGGGCTGCCAAGACAAAGAAGAGGCTTTTAAAGTAATTTGTTGTTTTAGCAGCTAATGATGTGATTAGTTTTATAGACCTTCTGCCAGGCTGGGTTAATGATAATATGAAATGAATAGGGGGAGAAAAAACATGACTGAATAAAATCAATAAACTGGAGCAGTTCCAGGATAGAGAGAGAGAGAGAGATCTGTGTGTAATTCTCTGAGTTCATATCCAAGAGGGCAGTGCTCTGAGGGTGGAAGATCAGGCACATGGTGGTGCCTTGGAGTGGCTACCTGGAACAGAGGCTAGACAAGATWMAGAGAATAAAAGTGGGTATTTATTAAAGGCATTTATAGATGCACCTTGGGCAGTCAGAAGCCTCTGAGGGGCTACACCCAATGGGCATGAGTGCTTCAGATAATTATGAGTTTGATCCATTCACATATCAGGGGTTAATCCTCCAATTACTTTTCAGGTAATGAAGTCACATACCCCCAGTTTACTCCYCCCCAACTCACTTTTGTTTACACGTTTTTGGGCCTGAGACAGTGAGGTGTCTGAGTTTCAGGCCTAGAGGGATTGTCTGAATAAAACAGGAGAACAGCAGCTGACAGGCTGTGGAGTTTTAGAGTTATACTCTACAGCAGTACAGGATCTGAAAAATATAAAAGCTAAATCCTAAGGCATCCATGGCAGTGTGCCAAGCTGCCACTTCTGACTTTTACCATTTTGTGAATCTGTAAAATATGGACATCAATGACTTACACTCTCAAAGCATTGCCCTTGAGGTTAATCTTTGGCTTCTCATCTAAGAAATGTCACCTTTTTAACACCCACCATTTATTCTGCCTAACAGGAACCTCCAGAACTTTGTACTCCACCAACATGGCTTTATCATCCAGCCCAGGGATCTCAACTGTACAGCTCGTAAGGACAGTTGGCCACAGCACCACAAACCACTTAATCCCAGCCTTGTGCACGAGCAGCCCTCAGCCTCTCCCCATGAACAATTCCTGCCTGCCCAGCGCCGTGCACCTCAACAACGTCAGCGTTGTGTCTCCAGTCAATGTTCATATCAATACACGGACTTCAGCGCCCTCGCCAACAGCCTTAAAACTTGCCACAGTTGCTGCCAGCATGGACAGAGTGCCAAAGGTAACTCCCAGCAGTGCCATCAGCAGTATAGCAAGGTGAGTGGGGACAGGGCTGCAGCAGCTCCCGTTTTTGTGGGAGCTTGAATCATGGAATTATTTGGAATTAYTCATTTTGTGCTTGCATCGTGGAATTATTTGGGTTGGAATCACCAGGGTCCAACCGAGGACTCACCCTCACCTCGTCAGAGCAGAGCACTGAGTGCCACCTCAGCAGTGCCTCCCTCACCTCCCAGGGCAGTTCCAGGGCTTGCCAGCCCTTTTTGCATGGAGAAACCTTCCTGATGTCCCACCTGACCCTCCCCTGGTGCAGCTTCAGCCTGTGTCCTCTCCATGGCCATGCCCACCTCTGCACTAGAGGGAATCTGTTCCACCTCTGAGAGGCTGCTTGGCACCTTCAGCCTCCTGGGAACTCAGCACCTTCAGCACGGCCATGGCAAACCACAGTAGCTGATTTTGCAAATTAACCCCTCAAATAACCTGCCATGCCTTTAGGCACCTGAACTTTTGGTCAACTTCTACTGTGTTTGAATTTTAGTCATTCTATTTGTCCCTTTTCATGCAACATTWTCAAGTAGATTCTGTCGTATTTTCCTCTTGTTCCCTCTAAATCATTGTGTAATATTATAAGGTACAGGCTGGCACATGTACTTTTATATTTACATATGGATATATGTGTTACAAATTTATGTAAAACATACACCAGGAAGGTGACAACCCATATCTTACATATAAAATCATAATTCATAATTGTTTARGTTGGCAAAGACCTTTAAGATCATCAAGTCCAACCATTAAGGTGGTTATTGTCATTGAACAGCAGCACTGTTATTTCAGGATACTTAGATGATGTTTCATAGGAATGGCAGGAGCTTTGCAGTTGGCAAGTTGTTCTCAAAATGGCAATATTTGGGCTTTGTTTGAAGTCTCTCCTGGATTATATGGGGTTTAAAAAAACAAAGTCATGTTCGTGAATTGGAGAAGTAGAAAATGAGTATTAGTAAACAAGTGAGAAACAAGTGCTAAAGCAGAAGGGGCAGGGCATTACAACACTTGGTGCATTAACAGCATAACTGATGTTGAGTTATCATATTTTGACTTTGTTCCTTCAGAAGAGCTTTTAGGGATTCAGTCCATAATTCAGGCTGGCAATGGACAGTTAAATGCAGTAATCTCACGGAAGGGACTGCACTGTTGAATAAGAGCAGTTGTTGAGTGCCAGTATTTACTTCSAAACAAAGTTTGCAGTGTGTGTGTGAAGGTTCCTGCCTGGCCCAGCTGCCAGCTGTGTGAAAATAAGAAATCAGTGAGTAAAAGTGTGTGAGAATCTGTTCTGACYGTGGGATGCTCCTTCCTTGCAGAGAGAACCATGAGCCAGAGCGCCTGGGCTTGAACGGCATCGCAGAGACCACAGTGGCCATGGAAGTGACATAACCTCCAAGCTGTCCCCAGCTGGGTCACGGTGGGCTCCTTCTATTCCAGCTGAATGCAAACACAGCACTCTGTGGATCACAGAGAGCTCACCCAGACCTGAATGGACTCCCATTATATCGTGTATTAAGTCGATATATAATGTAAATTTTGTAAAATTGGGAAAATCACTACCTTGTAAAATAGTTTATTTGTATCATCAATATTATTTCTGTTACTTGAATAGTAGATATTCATCATCATGCTTTTGCACTTGAATTTGCAACTGAATGGATTAAAAAATAATTCTTTAATGGGATCATGAGCATGACATGGGATCCTGCATCACTTGTTTAAACTATTTATTTTGCCATGTTTACATTTTGTATCTTGTACAAATAAATGCAACTTTGTGTCTAAAAAAAAGTTAAAGATTCATAGCTAGGAAACAAAATTCTTGTAATTTTTTTCTAAAGGAAATGTAAAGTTTTCACTTGGTTCATTTTGTTTCACAATTTGACTAGATGGACTTTTTGGTAAATACTTTAGTGGCATTTCACTGTCAAATATGAAGTTCAAGGCAAAATAGTATTTTCTATTACTGTGCAGGGGAAAGGGATGGATCGATACATGCAAATTTAATGTAGTAACTCACTTTTCCATATATTTTGAATGTATATTTCTATTTATAATACCAGTTTATAAAAAATAATTACACAGGAGAGGAAAAAATAAAACTGACTAGGAAAATTATGCATCTGCCACATGTCCAAATGTGCAGATCTGAGAAAATTTTCACCTTGATGCCATTTTATCCGAAGACTGCGTATTTTAACCGGCTTTCAAACTGTACCACACCACATTAAAGGATATTTTACCAGGTATGTATTGCATTCTATATCATTGCAATAATTCATTATTGGATGTCTAGCTATCGAGCCATCCCAGGTGGTGGGGGGGGAGGGAGGGTTGTGGCAAGATTGTCTTTTCAATTTTGGAGAGTTTTCCTGTGGCTACAAGGCAAGTAACGGGTTGGAAAAAGTCTGACTGTAAGCGTTGGACACCTTGGTAGTGTAGTGTTTTAGTGACTTTTTTTATACGGTTCTTGTACATTAGATACGTGTAGTGGTGTTTCCGAATGTTTGTTTATGCACTAGTTCAGACAACTTTCCCTGTTACTTGTTCTTGATAAGTGAAAACTGCAGGGAAATAAAAATACATATCAAAACCTGGCCATGGTGCATATGTGGTTATTTCACAGTGTGCAAGCAGGGGCAGCAGCACTTSTGGAGGCTGCTCAGGGACTCTGATCCTCTGATCCCAGCATATGCACTTATTTCCAGAAGCCTGCAGGTGATGGGATAATTCTGTGCTAGGGGAGGGGTGGGATGGTGTGCTGGTGGTCACAGGGGTTCCAGGACGAGGGAAGAGATGAGGATCTGACTCCATGTTTAGAAGGCTGATTTGTTGTATATTGTATTAAAACTATACTAAAAGAAGAGAAGAAAGGATTTCATCAGAAGGCTGGCTAAGGAAAGGAAAAAATGGAATGATAATAAAATCTTGTGACTGACCAGAGAGTCTGAGCCAGCTGACTGTGATTGGCCATTAATTAGAAACAACCACATGGACCAATCCCAGATGCACCTGTTGCATCCCACAGCAGCAGATAACCATTGGTTACATTTTGTTCCTGGGGCCTCTCTGCTTCTCAGAAGGAAAAACCCTAAGGAAAGGATTTTTCATGAAATATGTCAGTGACAGGATGGGACCTGAGACCTGGGGAAATGGGGAGTGGGAGCTTCTTGCCCTGCCAAAGAAATGGGCTGAAYTTCTGCTGTTTTGTTCTCCATATTTGGGKGTTTCTGTATTACAMATCCCAGGATCACYGAGGCTGGAAGGAACYTGGAGATGTTGTTCAGTCCAGGCTCACCCTCCCAGGAAAATCTTGCCTCTGTCATGCAGTCAGTGCATAAGGATATATAAAGAACTCTTTTTAATCCAAGCTGTTTTGTCTTATGTTGTGTGAGTTAAAAATCCTGGCAGCTAAAAACAYTTGCAGAGCTTTAAATCCTGGGGGCTCATCACAAACTCAGATGGCTAAAATTACCTGGTTTTTGCTTAACTGATGCTCTATTTTTATTCCATGTGATGTCTGCAGGGAGAGGTGAGGATAGATTATTCCTGTTGGAATAGARGAACCCGAGATGCTGCCTTGCTCAGGTGAGGGGTGGTGGCAGCTTTGGGGGGCACCTGTGACTTCACTGGGATTGATGCTCCCTGAAAATTCCACTTTATCTGATCTTTCCAGCCTTTCTGTAGAGCTGGGCTCATTTCAGGGAATGGCTGATAGTCTGAAGTATAAATGATTTTTTTTTTAAAGAATTGTTGAAAATCTRAGCCTGTAAAAGAAAAAAAAATATTCTCCTTGATATCTAGGAATAACCTTGCTTCGCTACCATCCCCAAAACCCTTTGGAGGCTTAATGAAAATGGGAAGTAATTTCCTCTGCAGATGGAAAGCTGTACACTTAGCATGGCCTCTTCTCACTACAAAGATCATTTTCAGTGGATCATTTTCAGGGAAAATTGGCCAGAAGATGTCTCTGAGATTGCTGTGTATCTCTGATTTCGTGTAGTCTAATCCTCATCTAATTACTTAAAAAACCTTTAGCTGGAGCTTCAAACTTTTAATGGGTTCTGGGAAAATGTGAGGTGCAGAGGAGGATTCCATAAACTCCCAAGGCTCTGATGGTGAGTGCCAGCTGTGGAATGGCTTTCATTTAAAGGATTAGTGGTGATGAAACCTTCTGTGAACAGAACTGGAATAGTCCTTGTGTGTGCCTCAAGTGCAGGAAAAGGGGAGGAGTGGTGGRTGATGCTGCAGGCCATGGAAATCTTCATTAAAAAGAAGAAAAAGAGAAAGGGGAGGGATTGGTGCTATAAAATCCTTTGTCCAGCTGGGATTGCCACCGACTGAGGTGGTTTTGTGCTCTTTGAACATRTTGAGGATATGATGTTGTTCAGTTTAAATTCCCTTATTTGTGCATCTCTGCAGCAGGGTTGGAATAGGGATTTCTGTTCTGTTGTGTATTGGGAATATCTTTCAGGTAAGATTGTGGAATCCTGGCTTATCTAAGCAATTTATGCTGGACTTCATGTCAGTGCAGAGTTTTAAATGTCAGGAAGTAGAAAATGCAGGTTCTCTCTCTAATAAGATTTCTATTTCTTTATGGATTGACTGGAGCTTTGGTGTGTGTTTGTCATCCCAACAGGCTCCCTGGATTGGCCTGCAGAGAAACAGTTTCAAAGCTCACTTCCATGTTTCTGCTACTTTGAGGGTTTGCAACATTCACACTTTAATTGGAAAGCTGGGAATAACCTTGGTGAATTAAAGCCAGCAAAGAAAGTGCTGCTTGGGAAAGARGGAAGATGAGGGAGAGGGAGTTTCTCCTGACTAAGTTGGGTGAGCTGTGAAGATCCAAGTGTTTCCATCTGAACAGAGGAACATGGCAGATAATTACTGCTGATCCAAGCAGCCAATTATGTAGGAAATTTTGGATGTGTCCTTGCAGGCCCCAGCAGCAGTGGGAGCACGTGGAGGCTCTGCTCTGGTTGGGTTGTGCCATCCTGCTGCAGTGACAGGGCCCAAGATGTCATTCCCTGATGTGAGAACTGAGCAGAGCATTTGCTCCTGAAGTGCCTTCCAGGAGGAAAAGGGAGTTTCAGGGTACRTTCCCTGTTTTCTCAGTGACTTGCTTGTCCCTCAGTCACCTGCTCCATCTCTAAATGCAAGCTCTGTGTCCTTTAGATGGTTTTTAATGGCTTCATCCCAAAAAATTRATGAGCACACATGTAAGTTGTATTTTGCTATGAATTAAGCTCAGTTAATCAGTCTCTTTTGTAACTTAGTAACTCCACTTCAAATAAAAATAAATTAATGTAGGTTAAATAGGACTAAAATGTGAAACTAACAGGGAGTAACASTGAAGTAACCCAAATCACTTTTGGAATCCTTGGATCCCAGAAGGGTTTGTGTTGAAAGGGACCTTAAAACTCACCTGTGCYTACAGACAGGGACACCTCCCACTGTCCCAGGCTGCTCCAAGCCCRTCCAGCCTGGCCTTGGGCACTTCCAGGGSTGCAGGAGCAGCCTCAGCTTCTCTGGGAGTTCCATTCCAGCTCCTCCCCACCCTCCCAGCCTGACAAATTTCCTGAAGTTAGGATTGTTCCCAAGACTAAGAATAGTAAAATCTATTTAGTCCAGCCTGCCTTCAATCCACAAACTCTGATTTAACTCCAACACAAGTGCAATTACCMAGGGAGGATGATGGAGAAGCATCCCAGCAAGGAGCAGAGGAAGGAGRGAGGCAATAACTGTGGCAGATGACAGAGAATTTGTAACAGATGATTCGGGCTGGTTTATCTGGTGGGAGGCCACAGCCCTGGGCACGGTGGTGTCACTTTGTCAGTACGCATCACCGTGACGGGTGTGGCACCCCCAGGAGGGCAGGAGCGGCAGATGGAGCAGAGAGCAGCGGTGCCCAGGGCACGGCCCAGCCGCRCTTCCCGAGGCTTGGGCTCATCTGTGGCACAGCAGGAGCTGCCGTGTCCCCTCTGTGTCACTCGCCAGGGCCGGGCTGGTGGCAGGGGCTGCCTGTGCCCCGCACGTGGATACCGGCAGCCCGGCCAGAGAGAGAAAGGCAGAGAAACTTTCCCAGGAATTGCTCTGGGGAGTTTGAGATCAAAGAAGGAAAACCAATCTGCAGCTGGTGTTTTGAGCAGTKGTTTCTCACAATCAGGTGTTTACCAAAGGGTGGTTTCTTAATTAGCCGATGGGTGACAGGTGTCATTAAGAAACAATCGAGTTCTGGGTGAACGATGTTGGTTATAAATATCGGGAGATTGTGGTAAAGTCAGCCTTTAATGCCTTCTGAAAATTCATGGAGTGTGTCGCCTTTCTTCCCGTTCCTGACTCGACGGTGCCACCCGCACTCACTGAGAGCTGCCGGGGGGAAAGGACACTGAAAACAGCAGCGCTCCCTCCTCCTG
>JACDOX010000306.1:0-27738 GCA_014549065.1 Cardinalis cardinalis
AGGCAGCCACATCCACTCAGCTACTCTGACATTACACAGCAAAAGGAGTTAAACATCTCACCCCATTAGGCTCCAACAGCACAGCCTCTGTGCACACAGAGGAGGAGGAGATCCACTCCCAGAGGAACAAGCCAGAGTGCTTTTCCCCCAGGGAGTGAGCTGGGCTGGCAGCACATGGCAGCATCCAAGGCCCTGAGACCAGGATAAATTGGTTATATTTGAAATATTGATCGTATGCTGACAGCAAGGGCAGATAACCCACATGCAAAGGGGAAACAAGCTGCAACTGATTGAACTTAGCCCCATTACTGTTCCCTTCTGATGCCAGATTCAAGGATGGCCAGTTAATTCTCTCTGGGGCAAACACCACTTCTGCAGTGGAATAAATGAGGAAGTTTGCTCAGTTGCTTTTTCCAGAGGACAGACAAAGCCATGTCTTCACAAAGGGACATTTCCTTCAGCAGCACAAAACAAAGTTCTCACAGGTCTTGAAGGCTGGCTATCTTACTGAATAAAGAGTGTTTATTCTTTCTTTATTTATAAAGCCAGGACAGATTAGGAGAGATGAGAATGAARTGAAGCTCATGAAGTATCCCACATGGGCAATGTAACAACTGTACTGTCATGGTGGTATCAATGCTTACACAGATACACACACAGGTATTTTTTCATATGTATGGATGGGGAGAGAGGGCACCACACCAAGGAGAAGTCAAGTTCCACTCTGATGCCTCTTGTCCAACTCATGGGATGCCTTTTCCTTGRCCTTAAAATTAAGAGTCAGGCATGGTTAAGGGATAAAGGGTTTTTAYCTTGGTATTYAATGAGGATCCTTGTGATGCACCACTTTGCCAAGGTGGARCACACTGAAATGCACACACTCAATAGATTGTGTATACAATTTTATAGACCCTACAAATCAGCATATCTAACAAAGATACCTTAATGAGAGGCTTGGTGAATAGCATGGTATTCCTCCATCCCGAGGTATTCTTCCCTGGATGGGCTAATCCTAGTTTACAGGATGTATTTTATGGGGGGACTTTGGTTTCTCAAGGGATTTCCAGCCCCCAGGTGCCTTTAGGATGTTTGGTCTCCTGACCCTAACCCTAACAGAATACCAGGATTATGCTAAATTATCAGATTTAAGGAATTACAGGTATGCTTGCTATAGAGCACTGAGAATGCACAAAAGGGATATAAAAGAAAAGGCGCAAACTCCTGCTGGCATCTCACGGAGATGAGGAACCCAAAGATGGCACTGTCGAGCAGCAATTCCCCGCAGCACCGCCCCGAGACGCCGAAGTACAGCTGGGGATCAGAGCTGGGGATCCCTCACAGCGTTTTCTTCAGCTCTTTTCCCCTCTTTCTCAGCCACACTCACTGCATCTCCCTGATAGGTCACTGTGTGGTTCAAACTGGGGCTTTGGTGGGACTTTGTCACCGGCCAGGGGCTGTGTACAAATCACAAACAGGACAGGACTGCTGGGAACGTGCCTTGAGCTGTTGGATTTTCCAGCATCACTCTCATTCCATGGTTATGACAATGGGAAGATGCCAGCAGCTCACATCCCAGGCAGCAGACAAAGAACTTAATGTTACAACTCACTTTATAAGTTTTTTGACCAATCACACAAAGCAAAAGCACATTGACAGTAGTTCTATCCAACCACTATAAGCACAGATACCTTTGGTTAAACAATGCTTGCTTATTTTGAATACAATACCTGCTTGTGAGCCCTCAAACACAATGCACAGAGCTCCATTATTAAGCTTAGAACTTCCTAACATCTCACTAGATAAACTTTTCTGCACTTTAGGGAGTTATTCTAGACAAGTGTTAATACACAGACCATTGTTCTATTTGTCCTTACTTTTCTATTTTTTACATAATTTTTCTGCTGACCTATCTGATAGGTACTGCTTAGCTCCAATCACAGTTCTGCTGTCTCTCTGCCTTTTGCAGCTTTCCCAAAACCCTCAGATTTTGTGGATTCCCACAGGACCTGTGTGGCACTGGGGACAGCAGCGCTGCTGGCAGCAGTTCYCACAGCCTCAGATCCCAGTGCCAGGGCAGGGGACAGGCTGGGGACAGGGGCTGGCACAGCCTGGCAGCACGCTGGGCTGTGATGGGGGAATGCCACTGCCTGCAGGAACCACAAGGAAAGCAGCCAGGCAAGCAGGAGAGCTGAGGGTGTGTGGCTGCCATGGCCAGGGGAGACACAGCCCCCAGCAGCCTCAGCCCTGGCCCAGGAACCRCCCTGGCCCCGCTGTGAGGGACCAGAACTGGTCCCACTTCTCTGCAGCCCTTTGAGACCTCTGTGAGAGGTTCCTGACTGGGGCACTGCTCTTAGAACCACTGAATGTTCTTGGCAGCACACCAGCTAAAATGGGAAAGGCATTGTAAAGAACCAAGGAGTTCTAATTCTTGGGGTTCAGACRCTGTTTTGGGAAGTTCTTTGGCCCAAATGCTGTTGGGGTCTCTAGCTGGTCAGAGTGACCCCAAGAAAAGTTCCAAAGTCTCTTTTCCCAGCCTGAGGGCTTGAAGAAGGAGTCAGAGCTCTTCATTTCTCGGTCCCAAGGTTGTTTATTGTCTTATTGTGTTGTTTATTGTCTTATTGTCTTATTGTGTTGTTTATTGTGTCTTATCTATAAAATTCTTTCTCCTGTCCTGCCGAGGTCCATCCAGCAGGACAGTTCCAGGCACTCTGCCTGCCCCCAGGGCAGTGTTATGTCTTTATACTAAACACTACGCGTACAATGTTTACAATTACTTTCCAATACCTATCACCTGTGTTAGACAGTGAGCTTCTACTCTAACCCAATCTGTGAGTGCCACCAGCACAGCAGAAGATGGAGGCCAAGAAGAAGAAGGARAAAGGCTGGACATGCCCAGTTCCCTCCATCTTGCCCCCTGAATCTCCATACCAAAACCCCAAAATCTGCTTTTCCACCCCGTGATGACTTCACTATTATTCTACCTAAACTATTGTGGCTTGCTGATCTTCATCTAAGGTTGGTAATTTGCTCCACGGGTCACAATCAAACCCACAGGTGTTTCGGGCTGTGTGCCAGGGTCTCTGAGCCCCCTGGCAGGGTCTGGGCTGCTCAGGAMAGCCAGAGGGATGTGCTGGGTTCCCACAAGATGCTCCAGTTCCATACAGGATTGTTCCCACTGTCCATTTCACCAGGCTTACCATTCAATTGTTTTTTGATCGAGGGCAAATCCTTTACTGGCACACCAACCAGACAGGTTGAGAAAGGCTTTTCTGGTTCCAAATTATATAAATGTATGGTATCTGAGCCTGCTGCCTTGGCTAAAGTCATCCAGACATTTGGTTTTGGTTGTTCCACAGGCAAACCTGCAYGACAAGAAACCATTAAAACCAACCAACACCAGCATAACATTCAATTTCACTCCATCCTTTTCATGAGCTAATTTTTGGCCAAAGATCTTCCCATATATATCAATTTAAAAACTTTGCTTTTTGACCTTTAATAAAAGGGGTTTTTTGTTGAAAATCCAAGAGAGAGGTTCTATAACATAACAAAACTCACGCTGTTGCCAAAAGAGCTCTACGAAACCAACACCTGAGTGCAAAGAGGACATGCATTAATGAAACAGGGCACAGCTCAGCTCTGGAAAATGCTCCTTTAAGCCAGTCCAGGATCTGCATTTGACACTTATCCATTGCAGTTATAGGCTTGAGTGGGAAGAAAAGTGGAAAGAAAAGCCAGTCCCTCCACTGAGGAGGGATGGATGAGGAAAAGCTGAAGGAAATGGAAAAAATGTGCTTTCCACACAAGTCAGTGTGGTGGTGTTCACTGGAGTCCCAGGAAGAGGGAAGAGACGAGGATCTGACTCCATGTTTCAGAAGGCTGATTTATTATTTTATTATATATATTATATTCAAACTATTCTAAAAGAATAGAAGAAAGGATTTCATCAGAAGGCTGGCTAAGAATAGAAAAAGAGGGAATGAATAACAAAGGTTTGTGGCTCGGACAGGGAGTCTGAGCCAGCTGACTGTGATTGGCCATTAATTAGAAACAACCACATGAGACCAATCCCAGATGCACCTGTTGCATCCCACAGCAGCAGATAACCATTGGTTACATTTTGTTCCTGAGGCCTCTCAGCTTCTCAGGAGGAAAAATCCTCAGGAAAGGATTGTTCATAAAACATGTCTGTGACAAACCAGCTCCCTTCAAAAGCAAGCCATTCAGCAGAACTGAGTCTTTCAGAAAGTTCTAGCATCGAGAGTGCGTAAACCCTGCAGAGGGGCAGCTCCCAGCCCTGCAGCCAGGCTGGCTGGTACAGGAATGACTGTGCAGGCCAGGGTGCCCTGCAGCTGCTGCTCCCTTGCACTGCTCTGGTAATGAATGCTTGGCAGGGCTCTGGTAATGAATGCTTGGTGGAATGAAAATGCCACAGGAAATCATTTTCATTTTGTGTTTCCCTAGCACACTGCAAAGGCTGAGAAGAAAATGTTTTCTATGGGGAAAAATCTAGATAACATCACTTATCAGAGTTCATATGGTGAAGATGGGTGAGCATTACACAACTCTGATCTGATCACTGCCTGTGTCAGGAAAAATAATAGCGYGCAATAACCACACACTGGCACTGGAGTGGTGAGGCGGAGCAGATAAATGTCCTATTTAACTACTCCTCAGAAGCCTGAGTGCTTGGGAGGCCTGCTGGGAGCTGTGTGGGCTTCTGCACAGGTGCTGGGGTTGTATCCATCCCACCCTAACCCTCAGCTCCTCCTGCAGGCTGATTGAGATTCCCGGGCAGTTTCACCCAAAGCCTTGGGCTGGTGCACAGCTCCCATTTCCCCTGGCAGTGCCAGGCTCAGCGAGCATGGCTGTTGGGAAGGACGAAAGTTTGACAAGAAAGCCTCACAGAAATGTGTGCTCAGCAGAAAGATTTTTAAATGTAGAGTAAATGTAGAGTCTGATGAATAGAGATGGAAGCAAGTTTTGATATAGAAGAAGAGAATTGCTGAGCCAGTCTCACTGGATAACCAAGGAGGCAAAGGGTGTGTTTGTTAGAGGGGTTTTTATGGCTTAGAGCCAAGGATAAACCCACCCCAAACAAGATGTTTTTACCAAGCAGAAAGGGAGCACAGGCAAACAAGTCAGCAAAGTTGCAAGTAGAAAAAAGGTCTCAGAATTTTCCACTGCAAGAAAACTGAAAAACAACTTCTACCTTAAACTGTAATGTACTGACTTCTAGTGACTGGAGAACAGTAACATGAATATGGTAATTATAGTAGTTATGATAGGCTATAGGTAAGAGTTAAGGTACAGATTGGTTCCACTGTATGAAGATGCTCAGCAAAGAAAAGTATAGAATGCAATGTAACCTAAAGAAAAGTATAGAATGCATTTGTAACCAAAACCAAAGGGTCTCCAGGCCTGCCTGCAGCTGGGGCTGACAGCTGTGGGCACAGCTCTGTCACCCACAACCCTGGGCTGCTGTAACATCTTGGATGGAATAAACTGCATTTGGATACAATAAACTGCATTTTGGATACAATCAACTGCATTTTGGATACAATCAACTGCATTTTGGATACAATCAACTGCATTTTGGATACAATCAACTGCAATTTTGATACAATAAACTGCATTTTGTACACAATAAACTGCATTTTGGAGAGCTGCCCGGAGTCCTGCTTCTCTCATGTAGGCTCTTCCACACGGCACCTTCACCTGCAGCCGCCCAGCTCGTCTGAGCAGCCCCAGAGCCCCTGCAGCTGGCACAGGTGGCTGTGCTGGGGAGCCCCAGGGGCACAGTGCAGAGCTCAGGGCTGCAGGAAGCTCTGAGTCTATTCTTACACAGTTTCACTAAAGCTGAACCTTACTGGCTGCTTCTTCCTACAAACACCCAAGAAAAACTTCTAGCCATGGCAATGGCCATGTCCARCTGGCCTTTTGGCCTCTGGAAGACAAAGCTGAACTGGAAAATGGGATCATCAGCTGGGGGCTGTGGGTATCTGAAGTGATGGCACCAAGCAAGTTTGGTTTTCTCATGGTGAACTTTTGAGTCAGACACAGCTGAAGATATTCTGGACCATGGTTTTGCTCACTCAACCATTTTTGCTCACTCAGCCATGGTAGTGTGAGTCTGGCTGCTCACCAGACTGCCCAGTTCCTTTCCTGTCATCACCCAACCCTGACAAGCCTTTGTAAGGTTTCTCAAGTGTAGAAATAAGCCTGCCCTCATAGCTGGACAGCTCCAAAGAACTAAACCTGTACTTTTTGCTCCATCTGGGCTGCCTGCAAGTCCTTGCCTCATCTTGAAGAGGCTGAGTGTGGTTGTCCCCTATAAAATACAGCAGCTCCCAGGTTTTCTGGTTTCAAGTTTTGCAGTCTCCTGAACTCTAAACAAACTGGCTCCACGAGGAAAAACACAACCCCTGAGCTATTCAGAGCTCCCAGTTAAGATGGCTCACTGTTTGTTAGGTTTTGGCTGCTTAGGAAGGTGAGGCAGAGGGTGCTGAGCACTGGTGTGGAGTGGAAGGTTTCCAGATGAACAAAACTCTGTACTCCAAGCCAAGTGCAAACAACAGTTTTTAAGCCACCAATGAAATTAAGCTTGTTCTTTTATTTCTTTGTTCCTTGGACAGAAAGAGCATCACATCTTCAGRTAGGTGAGAGCATCCCAAGCTCCTGGCATTTTCCTTTCCAGGTTTTGCTGCTGCTCAGCTGGAGTTAGTTGAAGCCTCCAGGATCTCCCCTCTTAGAGGAAGGCAGCAAATCCCTTTTGGGTTAGCAAGCTGTGGCAGCCTGCTCAGAACAAGACTTGTTGGCTTAACTCACTATGGCTATCCAGCCTTTGAAGCCTTTAAAAACACACCACAATATCAGAAACCATTCACAGCTCAGCAGAAAAGACTCTTTRGAGTCAGGTGTCCAAGTTCATCAGCTTCCCAATTCCCCACTGCCTGCAGCACTCTTCCCAAGGACAAGGACAGTTTGTCTCTTGCCTCCTGGCTCTCTGCTGAGCAGTGACTTTTCCTGGCTCGTTTTACTCTGGGTATTTAAGTCTTGTTAGCTGAGTTGATATTTTACATCTGTCTGGGAGAACAAATCACACATGCATTCAGAATGGCCCAGAAACACGTGGACCCTTCCTTTGAATTTTGATTAATTTGCATTTGAGCATCTAATTCTAATTTCAACTCATTCCATTCTGGCCATTAAGTACAAGCAAACACATAATTCAGACAGTTGTGAAAGCTGGACCTCAAAGCTGCTACCATATATTTTCCACTTAAGGAGAGCAGAAGAATTCATGTTGGTGTAATGCAAATGAATGTGGTTTTGCACTGTATGAACATGTTTCCTCTGAAAGAGATTTTGATTCCTTGAAAACAGCAAATGCTGGTGCCTGACTTAGCAAGAGCAGCACTCATGGCACCAAGAGAGTAAAAAGTAGAGAAAGTTCAGCAAACTTTAAAAACCAACAAACCAAAAAATCCTTTGCCACAAACATTGTGAATTTTTTGGTCCTACCCTTCCTTTCAGTTGGATTATGGCTCCTCCAGCCACTATTCATTTGCTAACTGGAACACAATACTGGGAAACAGATAAAGTTGTTAAGATTCCTGTCTCTAGGTAGCACAAAAAATACATACCCAGTGCATTTTATTGTTTAACTAAAATAAACCTGAAGCCCTTCTCCTTCCCATTGACAACCTCAGAGCCATACACCCACCTGGATCCCCAAAATACAGCATTTATCAGGCAGCAGTGCTGGGTGGAAAGGCACTGGAGCACAAGGGACTCACTGAAATAATTCCTGCTGAGCATATTCACGTACGGCACCTGAGAAACTCCAAAAGCATTCACCAGGGATGGGGGAACAAGCCCTAACTTCTCAGCCAATAATGCATTCGGAACTTGCCCTCATTAAATATGCTCTAGATGGAAGCTGTCCTCATTTAAGCCAAAAAGGCCAACCTGCAAAAGATGATTTATGTGCTCACCTATGAGTGGTGAGCCCACATGTATCACAAAAAAATTGCCAGCTCAGCAAACATGCTGAAGTGTTTGTTGCGTGCAGAAATGCTGATTTCTTTGTCTGGGTCTGATGCAGCAAGTGATAYGAAGTGGGAAGTTCACAGAGCCACAAGGAATGAAGCTAGTGCTGGGAGTGAAGGCAGCACAGAGCATTGAAATTCAGTCTTAAGCTAAGTCTGGAGGATTCCTGTGGCAAGAAGATTAAAGAAGCAACCCCATTTCAGCTGCAATACGGCACAGAATGACTTGTTCAAAAGTCACTCAGGATTGTAGGATGCTTGCTTTTTGCTAATATTTAGTTGCACTCTTAAGTTTCTTCCTGTGACTCCAGATTCATTTCAGTCTGTTGCTAAGTTGGAGGCAGACCACAGTTCTGAGAAGACAGAAGTTGCAAAGCCCTTGAAACCTCCCAATTCCAGAATGTGTTTCCCAAATGTTATGAATCATATTGCCTTCATTTCCTCTGCCACACCATTTTCTGAGGAGGTTTACATAAACTTTGTTTGGGATTCTGCTTTTTTTTTTTTTCCAAATCCCATTTTTAAATGAGACAAGAAGGAAAATGCAGAGTTTTTTCTTCTCCTCCTCCTCTGATACAAATGCTGATGCTACTTTTTCTCCAGAAAGATGAAATTACCYCCAAAGCCAGGTTGCAATTTGAAAACTGTCACTTAGAGCTGCATTTCTTCCTGTATTTTTCTGCCAAGGGTTGCAGCATGTCCACAGGTCAGGAGAGGGGCTGTGAGCACCAGCCAGTGAGGTTCTCACTTCAGCAGAGGTTCCAGAAAGCCCTGGAAGCTCCTCTCCAGCCAAGAGTGTTTTGCTCATGTGTGACTCACATGTGTGAGGCACTCGTTTGCTGCTCTGTGCACCTCAGTTCTCCCACAGATGAACTTTTGTTTGCCAGCCTGCAGTTACAAATCACACACCTGAGGTGCCTAAAAGTGGCACACACCCCTGAAATAGTTTAACAGCTGCGTGTGTGAGAGCTGTACCTCTCAGAAGCCTCTGAGTGCTTCACTACTGATCCCCAGTATGCAAATGGAGCAGAAAATGGGGGAAGAAACTCTATTTTTATTACAGCCTCTCCTACAACTTTCCACTTTCCAGCTCCTCCCCAGCTCAGGGAATCATTGGAAAYTTGGAGGTGGCCAGCACAAGCTCACAAAAGCTCCAGGTAAAGGCCAGGCTGCACCCCCTGGCTTAGAGAGGAGTTGCTCCCCACCCTGGTTTGACTGCTGACTGGAAACAGCTGAGGATTCAAATCTTCACACTTTTTCCACCTTCACTTGCCTGTGTAAGTGGGCACAGAGCATATTTAGAGACGGAGGAAAAAAAAAAAAAAAAAAGAGAAGAGAAGAAAAGAAGGATGTGGTTGTGTTTGCCGCTTAGAAAACTGTAAGGCACGGGCTGTAAGAAAACGCTCTCATGCTCTCTAGAACAGCCTGGACTGAGGCAATGCTGCTGATCTGCTTGCCAGGGGTCAGGTAAAGTAATTCCTGTTTTAGTTACTGACTTTTATTTTTCCAGCAATTTCATAGCAGCATTGATTGTAGACACTTTTTAAGCTGGTAAGATGATTGTTATTTATAAAGTTCAAACAATAAGATCAACCRTAGTGTTGTTTAGCTTAGAGCAGAAAGACTTCTGCTTTAGTGATAAATATAAATCTATTCTGTTATAATCAAAATACTTAGGAAAAAAAATTGTAAGAAATTATCCAGCCACAGGTGAAATTCATGGCAGGAGTGGGACCTGCTGCTCRTTGCACTGAGCCACCTTACTCTTCTCCAGTACATCCACAAGAGTATAACTTACATCTAACATCAATAATGTTCTTGGAAATAGATCTAAACAAAACATGTTTCTGCTAATGAAGCTTTAATGGGCAAGAATACCCTTAGTGTAACAGCTCTAACCTGTGCTCTCACACAGATTTGTGTGWATCCCAGATGAACTCAGGCGTGAGCTGCAAAGAGGAAACCATTCATGAATTCTGCTCTACTGCAAAAAAAACCTAGTGAGGGGATTACTGTAAAACCTTGCTGTTCATTTCTAGGTCAGAACACCTTTGCTGCTCACTAAACCACAAGCTCCTGATATGGCAAAACCCAATTAATGTTTAATGAGTTCAAAGGAAGTGGAAAATCCTCAGCAGGAGAAAGAGAACAAATGGAGCAGTGATGACACAGAGGCTGGGCCAGCTAAGGCACACACTCGTCAGTACTGTTAACTACAGGTTCTTGTATTATCTTTTGGTTTCTAGGAGTTGTCTGAAACAATCCTAAAGCCACAGGAGATTCATTCAAGAAACCTGTTGAGGACAGAAATTTTCSTCAGAAGACTGGAAAAGAGCAAACGTGGTGCCTCTCTTGAGAAGGTGGATAGGAAGGAGTTGGAAAAACTAAATCTGTAATCCTGGCTTTAGTATTTGAAAGAAATACTGGAATCACCCACCAAAGGACCTGTTTGTAAGCATGCAGAACTCGAGTCAGTGGTAAGTAAAAATCTGCAGAGATTAATCTGAGAATGACTGAAGTAGAAGTTATTTGACTTCCTCTGTGAGCCCGTCAGCAAAGGGAGATGGGGCTGTAGCAGGGGGAACAGGCTCGCACACTACCTCTAAAGAACTTCTCATAAGCAAAGGAAACATGAGCAGTATGAAACCTCTGTATGATTCGTGGTACCCACTGAGATTCTAATCACTGTCTACTCTATAGGAAAGATGTCTCTGGTACAGTTCAGTTTCTTTCAGGATGAGTATGAGCAGTATTTTTACTAATAATTTGGACAATGCAGTAAAGATGATGCTTGTGAAATGACTGCAAGGTTATTTGTCAATGAAAATGATTCTTCAAGTGAACCCTAAGCAAGCATGACTTAGTCTGGAACAGTTGCAAACAATTCCCATGGATTACTCAAGATGTGAATTTTAAATTTGAGACACTAAAATGATAAAAAAACCACCATGTTTTTGACAGTCAGACAACTATCAATTTAAAGGCTCTTTTCTTGAAATTAATAATTTTCTGGGGTAATACTACACATAATTTGGTACCAATGAATTCTAAAGAAATGGCATTCAGTGAGCTAGTGATGCAATAAAAGTGGCACCAAACTGTTGCAGCACACCTCTCATTAGGGGTAGACATGAGCCAAGACACAGACTGTCATTTAACAAYGTGGAAAGGCTCCTGGTTTGTTCTGTACAGCCTGGCCATCCTGAGTGACTGCAGCAAGCTCTGCTCTGGCTGCTCTGACAGACCCTGGCTGCTGCCTGTTCCTGCTGGGACACGGCTGCAGGTACCCCCAGCTCAAACATCACTGCAGCTCCAGCTCCGTCAGAGCCAGACCGAGCTCACAGCACACCTGCAGCAGCAGCAGCAGCTCTCTTCTTTGTCTTGTTCTTTGTCTCTAGCTCCATCCTTCTTCCTCAGGGCCCCTCTAGATCCTCCAGGCTCCCCCTGCCAGGCCAACCCACCCCTCTTATCACACTGATCTGGATCAGTCACAGCTGTGACCCATGAAGGGCAAG
Organism: Cardinalis cardinalis; assembly: GCA_014549065.1. Classification (NCBI taxonomy): domain Eukaryota; kingdom Metazoa; phylum Chordata; class Aves; order Passeriformes; family Cardinalidae; genus Cardinalis; species Cardinalis cardinalis. Next base: position 11,567 of record JACDOX010000306.1, read on the forward strand.
GCTGTTCTTCTTCTTTGGTAATTAGTACAACTGTGATTTATCAGGGGTGAGGTCACTTGTGATCCCTCCTTCTACACCTACACCAAACCTCAGACTTTGAAGAGTCATCATGCATGGTTTTCTGATACATTTACAAAGCTCGCCAAGGGCTGGGTTCATGGATGTTGTCACTGCCCCAAAATGTTTCATGTTGCCTGGTTTTCTCCCCAGGCAGATGTGTGTCCTTGGCCACAGGACACCCTGCTCACGCCAAAGCGCCTGTTCCCATGTGCCCTGCCCTGCCCCTCAGTGACAGCAGCATCTCCCCAGAGTGAGCCCTTGCACACACAGCACCGACTCAGCTCCGTGTTCTCTGTGACTTTCTCACTTCTCACACACCACAAACACGTGATTTTCCAAGTAGCTGCCGCACATTGCTGGCTCAAATGGGCTGATTGAACCTCACCCTGGTGACCAAACCGAGGTTTTCCCTTTTGCTCTGGTTTCTGGCCRGTGAATCCAGCGATGACACCCAGCTTTTGCAGTTCCCCGAGTTGCCAGCGCTGTGCCAGCCCGGCTCGGGTGGCTGTGTCCAGCTCTCTGCAGGTGGCCGTGGCACCCAGCCCGTCCCCAGAGCTCACCCTCACTGCCACGGGGGGGCCACACAGCCAAGGACAGCCTCGGTGCTGTGCACCCCCTTGGCAACCCCCACCCAGTCTGTCTGTAATCCTCAGCAGCTTCAGGCAACCATTTCATCGCTGAACAGCCCTTGTTCTACACCTGCTTTTTCTGGCGCTATCCAMTCCTTTCTAGGACACTTTGCTGAAATGCAAGTGCCTAAAATCCTCAGCCTTTCTCCTGTATGAAAAAGCAGATACTTCATCAAAGATAAGGGGCTGGTAAGAGCTCTCCAAGACTTCTTTAGCATTTTTCTTTATAAATCCACGTGAAGTTTAGGCTCATCAGTTACAGAACTGCTTTAGTCACACTTGACAGTCTTTCCTGCAACAGATAGAATAGATTGAACCTTTTCCAGTCCCACTGATAACATCCAGACTTCACAACAACTACTGGGCTGGACCTTCAGCTTTATGTGCCTGTCCCTTCTGTAGTCTGAGCTGGAAATTCATGTTGCACTAATAGAAGCAAGTTAAGCCCTGAGTGCATTCTGTGTTCAGATACAGTCACTTCCATTATCACTCACTCATTCCCACCAGCCATCCCACATCTGACCTCCAGCACAATGTCAGCATTCCTGTGGTATAAGAAATAATATTAAGAAATAGTAAGAAATAATAATAAGAAATTAGTGGTATAAGCGTTGGCAAAATGCAAGGCTGTCTCCTCAGCTGTTCTCTGTTTCTCTATACATTTTTAAAATATTTTATTTTAGTCATACACACACACAAAAAAATCTTTTATTGGTTGGTTTTGGTTTCTTTAGCACAGTTTAGCTCTTTTTGGCAGTGCTTAAGAGCTGTCACTGTTCATCCTCCAAAGCAAAGATTCTCCTCTTGACCAAACTCTTCTTAAAACACCTTCACTTATTCCTGAAATTTCTTCTGAGCTACTTGGTTGGCTGAACTGGATTGGGAACTTCAACTACCAATTTCCTCTGCTTTATTAGGACCTTTTGTGGTTTTGATTTAAAGAGCACTTATAAAAAGCACTTTTAAGGCATAGTTTGTTAAAGAGTATGTATATTTTTAAAAACAGTGATAACATTCAAGACAAATTAATTTTTTTTTAAGAATTGCATTATGAAGATGTCATGACTTCCACTTGCTAATTTTTGCTGGATTGTCAAAGATAATCAGTTAAAATTTAATTGCATACCCCAAATTTAAACAATGCTGAAAGTTAAGCACAAGTGAAAAAAAAAAAACATGCTTACTCATTTTGCACCTAGATAAAAGATCAGTCTTCTTAAGTTGACCTTTTAAAGTACTGCATTGGATATAAGCACTGTATGAAATTATCATATAAATTTGGGTGCACATCAGCAAAAGCTACTGGTGCGTGGGGATTTAGATGTAAGAGTCAAATCCCAGCTATCAGATCAACATACCTTAATATGGAACAGTAGTTTCATTAATTTCTGTGTAGCAACAAAACTAAGCATAAGTGTTAGGGAACCTTCAACAGGTGTACAAATGATTAAAGACGGCCAGTAGTCTTTAGAGTTTTTGAAAATCTGTGTTTGAAGGAGTCGGTCTCTGTGACATCTGAATGGGATTCTCTTACATGGGAAGGCAGTCAGTGGATGCTGACTACTTTCCCCTGAGAATCAGACTCCCTTGTACATACCAAGCCAGTCAAATTGGAAATAGAAAGCTTGAAAGGTTTCACTTTCTGTAATGGACAAAGGCTGACCAAGTATCCAGCTCAAAACCAAAAAATTTTAGAACTGTGTTTGGAAGGATCTTGGTTTGGCTTAATCATGGCATTAACTGTGAGTCTTACACATTTCCAACCTGTTCTCTGTCATTTCAGGGCAGAAATGACCAACAGCAGTGAGAATTGCAGTTTCACAGCCATTGACAGCCTGGCATGGAGCGTGCAGCTGGGGCTCTCCATCCCCACCTTCATCCTGGGGCTGGYGCTCAACAGCCTGGCCCTGAGTGTGTTCTGCTGCTTTTGGAGGAAGCAGAGCAAGACCTCGGTGTACATGATCAGCCTGGTGCTGGCAGACGTCCTGCTGCTCCTCTCGCTGCCACCAAAGCTGTACTACTCTGTCACCAGGGTGCCTGGCCTGCTGTGCTCCTTCATACAGGCTCCTTACTTCGTCAACACCTACATCAGCATCTTCATCATCGTCTGCATCACCGTGGACAGGTACATCTGCATTAGGTACCCCTTTGAAGGCCGAGCGAAGCAATCCCCCAGGTGGGCTGTGGTGATTTGCTGCTTCATCTGGGCAGCAGCTTGGAYCTGCAGCATCCCAATTTTTGTGTTTCAGAAGAAGGAACCTATTAGATGCTTTCACAACATGTCAAGCCAGACGTGGAGTGTCCCCTTCATTGTTTCTGTGGAAATATTTGGGTTTCTGATCCCGCTTGCTGTGATGGTTTTCTGCTCTGCTCAAACTATCTGGATTCTCCTGAATCACAAAACTCATGACAAAAAGAAGAAGGAAGAAGAGAGYGGCTCATTGAGAGTAATTGTCATCAACCTGGTGGTGTTCCTGGTGTGCTTCACACCCGTCCACCTTGGGATCCTGCTGCAGTGCCTGGTGAGGCAGCACGTGATCGTGGGCTGCAGGGTGAAGCAGACCATCAGCCTCTTCCTCCAGGTGTCCATGACGTTTGCCAACCTGAACTGCTGCCTCGATGCCATCTTCTACTATTTTGCTGCGAAGGAATTCTGTAGGAGAGCCCACCTGAGGAGGGTGATGGAGCTGTGTCCTGCCTTTAACCCTTGTGCCGTGCGATGGCACTGCCAGCAGTGGGACAATGCCCCTTGCCAGGACACTGACAGTGCTGGGCCTGAGCTGGCAGGGACTGTGCCATAGGGAGAAGGACAGTGAATTTCCCTGTGACTGCAAACCTCTTCCATATTTTTCTTCCCTTTAAAGATAAAGGAGAAAAAAAGTTAGATTAAGGAACCAGCATTAGCAAAGTGACAGACTGACCCCAAAAGAAGCATTAGCCTTGACAGTATCTACCAGATGTGAAAAGCTTGCCAGAGGAAAACTAACCAGATCATGGGAATGCCTTTTAACATCAGCTTTGGTCATAGCTGCACCAGTTTTCCCTTTGCATGTGGTCAGCAAGGTGTTGCTAAAAGCAAAATAGAAATAACTGTTCATAACCTTTCTAATTTAGAATCTATCTTGGTAGTGAAAAAGTGATATCCAGCCAGAAGTCACTGCTGGGGCTCCTCTGCTTTGGGCAGCTTGGCCAGACTGGGACAGCAGGGAATCCTCCCTCCTGGAAACATCATCACTCTGGAGTAGCATGGAATCCTCCCTCTATGGAAGCATCATCACTCTGGAGTAGCAGGGAATCCTCCCTCCTGGAAACATCATCAGTCTGGAATAGCAGGGAATCCTCCCTCCATGGAAGCATCATCAGCCTGGGACAGCAGGGAATCCTCCCTCCATGGAAGCATCATGGACTGCTCAGGGCTGCTAGGAGGGCCAGCAGTTTTGGCTCTTTCAGGAGGACATGATGCCCAGAATAGAAATCCAAGGGACTACCTCAGGTACCAGCCATTCCTGAGCAACAAACTTTCCTGACCACCTGTGCTGAGGAGTCGTTGTGGCTTTCTCCTGCAATTTTAAACCAGGTTTTGCCCATGTAAATCCAAACAACCCCTTCAAATATGAGATTTAGAGAAGGGCTGAATATGTTGAACTGTGTTTCTACATCAGTGCCTTTCTGTCAAAGATATACCATAACACATGTATGAAAACACTTGTATTCTTCTGCCTGTCTTCTCATTCTTTCTTGGCCAGGGGAATTAGGAAAGCAAGCCCTGTGTGACAGAAGATGAGGGAGTGATGGACAATCTCCTCTCTCCCAGCTACAAGACTGGGCCAGCCCTACCCAGCTCATTCCTTGGGGAAGTCCTTCCAGCTTGTACTGTGCACTTCTCCAGACATTTCTGAGCTTGCCTGAACTCTTCAGGTCAGCACTTGTAGGTTGTCACTGCCCTAATGCCATTTTCAAGTTTGGCTCTGACTCTGATCTAAAGGTTTCTTTGTTGAAATTTAAGACAAGAATTTCTTGAACCCTCATCTGGGCATGATTGGTGCTTGTAGCCAGAAACACTTTCACAAAAAGAAATAATTTTCTTTGCCTTTCTAAAAAGAGCTGTGAAAATAGTCTAAGACTGCTGGTAGTCAAGTTTCTGGGGCAAGTATTCCATTTATTCAAAATGTGAAAAGAAATTACCTTCTCTCAGTAGCAAATGAAAAAGAAAGAGGTCCAGTTTTGAAAATACAATTTGCTGTCCATCAATTTCCATAGAAATTATTGWCTGTGCACGTAGGCAGCTGCACATACCTTAGAGTGGACCTAATACATGAACATTTGAAAACTTGTTAGTTCTAAAACTATGACCACAGCTGAGGTGAAAAAATATTTTTATCATCATCTTTGCTGCTTTCTGTAAAGGAGCAAGAGGAAGAGCTTTCCAAAAGAGTAGGTTCTCTAAATATTATTGAGTGCACTGAGTCCATCACTCAGAAACTTACAGATTTTCAATACGGGTCAACCTTTCTTCTTTGCACTTTTCACATTATTTTGCATACAAAATATGTGTGTGAGAAAGAAGTAGTGTTACTAAATAAACTGTACATGTGAAGTGTATGATTTGAAAATACATTTTAATTTCCCAATTTGACAGCAGAATGTAATTCTCCTCTACCTGCACTAGCTGCCTAAAAAATTACTCAGCAGCAGCACCTGTGACCCCTCACACAAGGCTGGGATTATTAAAGTCGGGGCTAATTAAGCTGCAATAATGGGCAGTGGGGGAGCCACGGTGAGCCACTGCTCTCAAGGCTCTGTGTGCTCCTGGCTGCAAACCCAGACTACAAAATCTAGAAGTTAAACTGGACTATTTTCTTCCCATTTACTGCTGCTTCTTTGTTGGCCTAAAGTGTTTTTGTATATAATTTCATTGGTCTGAATTYTGCCTGTTGTATAAGTAAAAGAGAGCAGCCTCGCTAAGCCTGCTTGAAATTTGAGAAATGAAATGAAAATGAAATTAAGAGAAAGAAGGAAGAGAGCCCAGCTGTGTTGATTTTACAGCCTGTTACAGTAGTCCTATTTTTTAGCACAAAAGAGCACAGGTCTTTTGAGCAAGAAGGTGTCACTTTCAATTCACTGCTTTTCAAGATGAACTTATATTCAAATAATACACTCAAGTCCTGCCTTTGCCCTGCAGCTACAGTTCTTTCTAAATCAGGATTTTAAACACGAGCTCCTGTGGGAAATCCACTGTAAACTCTGGAGCATCTCCAGTTGGTTGTATTTTTATATCACGACAAAGCAGTAAAAATCCTTCTGCAGCTTGGGAAGGTACAAAGYAATTTTGATGATGAATAAAACTGGAAAGCATTTGACATTTTAAAAACCCAAATCTTCCTGAGCTGATACACAGGTTCAGTGGAACAGAAGTGGTTTCTTCTCTCTTGGTGTTATTTTTAATACACAGAAAAGTGATGGAAACCTGAATGTGAACCCCTCACATACTCAGGTCTCCTCACTGCCTCAGCTGTAGTATAAAGTCAAAGAAGCACTGTCTTAGTGGAAAAAAAAATAAAAATCAAGTGCTAACCAGAAACACCAAAAACAATGCCTTTAAAAATTGCATTTTCACTTCTGCCCTCTTCTGTGAATTGGACAAAACCAGGATTGCACAATTAACCACAGACCTTACAGAGGAGCTCTATTGAACATTCCTTTTTCTGGACACGCCAYTTCAGGCCACAGGTGAGAATATTCACAACACAAAATTTTGTTTTCCTCCCATTAAACTTCTCCAACTGGGCTAAACCCCACAGGCCTCCACAACATACAAGACAGCTGATTTTTCTTGAGGGAATTTTTATCAATGGCAGATCACTCCAATATTCTACAATTAGCATTTGTTCAGCCATCAGTGTGATTCCCCAAGCTGTATTTTATAGACTTACCCAACTGAAAGACAGAAGAGCATAAAAGTAGTTYGGACAAAAAACACAACCCCCAATTTAAACACGCAAACAAAAACTCCCAGCGCACAAAACCACACAGGATTTGTTCCCCAAATTCTTTTCCTGTCTGAGTTTTATCATCTTCATTTCCCTACTTCAGCACAGAACTCAGTGACACTCCACTAATTTCTAATTTTATAAAAGTAGCATCAAAACAATGCCAGAATTTTTGAAAAGTTCTATTGTCCAAGAAGTCCCTTCTGAAAGATTTTCAACAACAACAATATCAAAAAAAAGGAAATTCAACTGGTTTAATAGCAAGTAGAAGGTCTAATATATGAACTTTTTCTAGCTTTCATATACTGCTTTTATGATGCATGATTTATGAGCTGAAAGGCACCTGAGGAAGGGTCCAAGTCTAGATCCAAGCACTGTTAGTGTCCTGCCCTCTCACAGAGGGACATGGGCCCTGGAGAGTCAGCCCAACACCTTTTCACTATGATTAAATACATTAGTTAAAAATATAAACCAGACACTTTTCCATGTGAGGATGAAGAGCCACAAAGAAAGCCCAATAAATGTCACTCTAGTAGTTTGTCACATCAAGTAATTTCGAGTTTTCAGGAAGCTTCAAAGTGAGARGAGCAGCCATCTCACTGCCTGAGGCAGCCTCCAGATCACAGCAAGAGGCTGAAATGGGCTGGAAGGTTGAGGCTGATCTTCAGAGAGACCCAAACCTCCCAGGATATGTCACTCAGGGGTGATTCTGCAACACCACAACTTAGCCTGCCTCAAACACACGCAAACGAGAGACAGACCCAGGCTACACAAAGGTATAGACTTGTGACTGTCTCACCAAAGTGGTTTTGCTGAGGTTTTCCCCCTCACATTAATTTTCCACTTCAGACTAGTTGCTTTCTCTGAGCCTTGGGCACGCTCTCCATCCTTTCACCCAAGCATAAGGAGAGGAGCAGAGGCAGTGTCCTCTGAGGAGCTGGCAAGTCCAGCAGGGGAAAACAGAGCCCAGCCAGCTCCTGAGGGGGCTGTCACCTGCCCTGGGAACCTGCAGGGACCTGCTCAGCACCACCGTGGCCAATGACAACCCCTCTGTGGAGCCAGGGGGACTTTGGCACCCAAGGGTTCCCRAGGACTTCCCACAGGGAAAAGGGGCAGAAATGTGAGCCCAGAGCAAATGTGCTTGTCCTGGGCAAACTGAAAAGAAACCTGTCTGTTATTGACACAGCAGTGTAAATGGGAAAGCTSGCTTGGCTGCCTTTCAAATTGGTGTGCTTGCTAGATATACAGAGAAGCACAAACCCCACACGCTCTGCTCTGGCTGCTCTCCTGGCACTGCCAAAGCTCAGAGCCTGCAGAGAGCAGCCAAAGGCTCAGTTACCAAAAGGTGCAGCAACTTCTCTTGCTGTTCAGCTGTGACMRTGTTCACAGGGGTTCTTGGATGAGGGAAGAGACGAGGATCTGACTCCATGTTTCASAAGGCGCGATTTATTATTTTATGATATACATTACATTAAAACTATACTAAAAGAATAGAAGAAAGGATTTCATCAGAAGGCTGGCTAAGAATAGAATCAGAAAGAATGAATAACAAAGGCTCTGTCTTGGACTCTGTCCGAGCCAGCTGACTGTGATTGGCCATTAATTAGAAACAACCACATGAGACCAATCCCAGATGCACCTGTTGCATTCCACAGCAGCAGATAACCATTGGTTMCATTTTGTTCCTGAGGCCTCTCAGCTTCTCAGGAGGAAAAATCCTAAGGAAAGGATTTTTCATAAAAGATGTGTGTGACAGTTCAGCAGCTGTGTGGGCAGGGGGGAGGAAGGCAGAGGAATAGGAGCAGAGATTGCCAGAGCAGAGCACCGAGGGTGAGCTGAGCCTGCTGTCAGGGAAAGCATCTGCCTGGGCATTCCAAGGTGGCTGCAGTCCAAAGACACAAACCTGCTCCCAGCATAAAAGTCACACAAGGCACAGAAAACCCCTCTTTGACCCCTCTTCTTGCTCAAGGCAAGAATTTGGGCATCTCCCCAGAGGTGTCCCTGAGCAGCTCTGTGGCTGTGCCTGCCCAGCACTCTTAAAAGTTGTGCATATTGCCACTGCATCTCACATTGTGGCTTTCTTCAGCTGCTTCTGTGAACTCCTTTTGTAAGCAGCTAAAACTATTTCTTGTGTAAAGTTGTGTGGGAAACAGAAGAAACCAAAACCAAAATCCACCTTTAAAGTTAAATCAGACTATGGAGAACATTAGGTGAAGGCACCCATGCTGCTTCTGAACACATAATTAAATKATTTTCTGTCTGCAGGAAAGCTATTTGCATTGGAAAATCACTCCTAGGAACCGATTGCCACAAAATGGCACTGTGCATTTCACAGCTCTGTARGCTCAGGGTTAGCTGAAAACTCCAGAGAAATCAAGCTCGCCCCTTCCACGTGGATACATCAGCTTCACACAAGCAATCTTCTATCTATTGAACATCAGGCCAACACAGAGACCACAGCAAGTGTTAGCACTGGAGCACACCTGAACAGACTAAGAATAGTTGTATTTCTAGAGTGCCTTTCATGTGAGGAAGTCAGAATGACTGAAAGTGAGATGCGATCCCCGCGGCACCGGCGGCTCTCCCGCAAACATGGGAGGGAAAAGGTGAGGCAGGTGGGCAGCAGCCAGCAGCTGCTGTGCTTCAGGCCCTGCAAGGTGGTTCTGTGCTCCTGGAGTGGCACAGTTTATTGCCTTTGGCCCTGCCAAAGGTTTTGCTTTCATTTATTTCATTTTAAAATATATATATATATAAAGCTAAACACTGGCAGCAATCACTGCAGCATATGGCATGACAGAGGGCTCACCAGAGCCAAATTCATGCTGGACCTGTGGATTTTTAATTCATTCTTTTTTTAATCACTGTCATTTCTGCCTCACCAAGAGGGCTTAGGAACAGCACTGCTCTCTCCAGCACCCATTGCTCCAAGGTGAGGACTCATCCTGCCAAGAGTGAGCTCAGTAACAGAGTCAGACCTGCTGTACACCTGCACAGGGCACCAGGGTGACATCCACRTGGTCTCATTTACACCACCTGAGACACTGCGCTCCAAAAACCCCTCAGCCAGCCCCTGGCAGCCTTTCCTTGCTGTGCCCACTGTCCTTGCCCACGCTGCCTGGCCTGAAGGTCACAGTGCTCACTCTGTGCTCACTCATTTAAAGCACGAAAGGCAGAGCTGTGGGGAGGCAGGGCAGCTTGCAGACCTCACGACAAGTCTCACAGCTTGCCCATGTTGCAGGTGCTTTGAAACAAACACATCCTGCTCTTTATCTTCTCACCCCAGCTTGGTGCTTCTGCAAGTCTTCCATTAGCCAGGTTTTCAAGCCCCATTTCTGGAGACACATGCAGTGGCCAGCTTCCTATGGGGCAAAGAATGTCCCAGAGGCATGAGGATGAGATTTCCCATGAGAAATCCCATCCCCACAGCCACCTTGCAGTCTGCTCCATGACACCCAGAGGTGCTGCTGAGCCATTACCTCTGTGGGAGATTTGAAMAAGCAGCAAGTGGTTTTCCCCCACTTGCTGAAGCACAGCGGCTTCAAGGACATCTGGATTTCCATGTTAAAAAAACTAGGGGAAAGCACCTTTTTTGTGCACATTAAAGCTGTAGTCTACTCATTCCATTTTCATATTTCTGACACCTGGAAAATCACACTGGTGAGTGAGAGACGTTGCTCCACAGTTAATCTTCATTCCAAGCAAGATGGAATTTACCCAGTTCAGCACGTGGGTGAAGTCCAGTTGTAGTTCTGGGAACTGCCAACACCACGGATGCCCACGATCACCACATCAAGGTCCCARTCCAAACCCACTGTTTTCCCTTTTTAAAAATGTGACTTCAAGTAAACCCATGAGACATTAATGTGAAAGCTAACAGAGAAACTCTGCAGGTTGTCTGGTCCCACAAGCTATATAGTCAAAAAGTATATGTTTTATATTTCATGCAATGTGCTGAAATGAAGCTCAAGTTTCATTTTGGCACAGCAGTGCCAGTGCTCAGTGCTCCTCTCCAGTCTCCCAGAGGTRCTCTCAGCAGCCCCTGAAGAGCTTCTGGCATCTGTAGGTAGAAACTCAATATTTTAACTTCTGCCCTCCCCAAGGACAGCAGGGTGTTTGGACATCTGGCCTCTCAGATCAGCTCTCTGTGGACTTGGATATCTGCATCCTGCAGATGAAACCATACAGATGCTTATTAAGCATCTCTGCCACCCCAATCAACTCATCACTGAAGAAGATGCCRCCAATAATTATGCCAGATGCTAGGTGAGCTCTGGAAAGGAGACCACACATGACTGCCCTTGTAGGTTAATGAGAATTCAAACAACCATGAGTGTCTGTATTAATCTACTAATTGCCTGGTGTTACTGGGAAAAAAAAGAAGTTTTTGGTGTTTTTCTGATGCCTTTGATCTGTTTATTTGCTGTGTTACTATGGTTCATTTCCCCTTCACTCAGGTTGGCACTGGCTGGGTAATTTTTCTCAATATTTCATCATATTAAAAAAAAAAAAAARAAGAATATGCCATGTCTTTTAAAAGAGCCTAATGCCTCCACTTTGAACTTTTTCAGACAGTGCCTTTTCTCTGCTACTACACCAAGTCTTACCCAAAGGCAATTCCAACCCMGAGAAAGCAAGACTTGCTCTCTGCTCCTACAGCGGCTGAAAAAGTTGCCAAAACACTGCAAAGTCAACAAAACAACTGCACTGAATCCTTGCAAATCCTTGTCCTTCTTTTCCCCCTGCACTGAATTGWCCTAGGTGTGCCCAGCATGTAGCAGCAGCTCCAATAAAATCAGAGATCTCTGCATGTTTCCAGCTCTCTCCTTCTCACGTGCTGAGACCACACTGCAAAGCCAGGCTCTGTGACACAATGGCCTGGAAACCATAGATCCCTTGGCAGCATAAAATACTGAAATCTGAACTCTGGTGTGATTCTTTTAGGGGTTTTTTGTTGTTTCTTTTTCAGTGTGACAACAARCCCTAAGTGTAATAAAGACAGTAAAATTGTTAGAAAATTATCACCTTTAAAGCCCGATTCTCTTCAGGCGTTAGTAGTAGAAACACAAAGATATCCTGAGAACTAAATCTTTCTCTTGAAAGAAGACATGATTTGTTCTGAGTCACAAGTTTCTCTAAATTACTCCAAACCACATTTGCTAAATTTACACAGCAAAACCTTCYTTTCTTTCTTCTCTTTTGACTTCCAGCACTAGAAATTCAGCTTGGGGAATTCAGCTGGATCACCTCTCGTTTATATATCTCTGCCAAACAAAGTCTGTGCCAGCTAAGTCTGAGTTTCTCAAGTGTTTTCTGGCAACCCACAGACAGAAGAGGGACCAGAGGCACAGCCAGAGCCCCCCAGCAAGGATGCTGAGTGTGAAAACAAGCACAGGCTCCCTTTCCATGCTCATGCTGGAATAAACATGCTGCTCTCTCTTGGACCATTATTCATTCCCAGCTCAGCCTAATGCCTCAAGTGTCATCACTGACAGATTTCAGTCCAGCTCAGCAGGAATTGCCTYTGTGTTGGCCCAATACTGCAGGCAGGACAAAGAGAAGCAAAAATAAATAAATAAAAATATTCTGCTGTCTCCTAGATGCACCAAGTACCAGGCCCATTACATAAAAATGTGTCCATGGTGATTTTTAGGACAGAAGACCTAAAGAAGCCTCACTCCAGCAAACCAGCTGGTGAGAGCTGTCCCCATGGAAAGCTGACGAGGTTGAACATTGAATTTTTCAGCAAAGAGCATACACCATGCACTGTCTTGCAGCTTGCCTCCAGCCTTCTGCCCCTGAACCACCCTTGGCCACGCGAGCCATGGTTTGCTTTTCCTGCCACCCACATTTAAGCTGCTGTCTCTTACTTTCTGCTGCATTCTTCCTGCAGTTTGACCCTTGCAAAAGTCCAGAAGTATCACCAAATAAACCTTTCATCCTGTTTGTGCCCAGTCTACCCACTGATGGAAACTTCTTTCAATGCCAACACCAAATGCTTTAAAAATTGATTGTAGCTCTGTGTGGCTGATTCCATCACCAAACTCTGCCAATGGCAGTGGTACACCCACACCAGGCTCTCACCATCATCAGTCTGGTCTAGGAGACCTTGATTTTTCAGTTATCACTGTAAAAGGAGCAGTCAGATGTTTTCTCAGTTCCTGTGACTGGAAGGAGAAGAGGGCTTCAGTAAGATCTGTAAATGCCAAATGGTCAGAATTACATTACCAAGAGTTTTAAAATAATTTCAGATTATTGTAATTTGCAAAGTATTTCTAAAATAATTGTTGTGTTTTTTTTAAGAGTGGGTATCTACAGAGTTGGGCTTTTTGCTTTTTCTTTCTGTAACTAGAATTCAGAAACCAAAAGTCTAGCCCAAAGATCTACAAACACCCTCTACCAAGATCAGAGGTGTCCCTCAGCTTTTTTAACCACCCAGACATGAAGTCACCGCCGAATTTGAGGCATTGCCATTGAATGGACAGGCCCTTTGGGGCGGGCTGTCAGCAGCTGTGGGGCTGCAGCTGGGGGCCTTGGTGGCCATCCCCTTCCCACAGGGTGCACCCTGCTCTGCCCGAGCCTGGGCAGCTCTGCAGATGAGGAAGATGTTGCAGAGCCCCTTGGGCCATGACAGTGATGCTCACAGCTGAGCTGTGGTCCTTTTAAACATGCCTGCCAGTTTAATCCTAACAGCAGGCTGTTAGGAATCATCAGGTGCTGACATTTCTTCAAGTTTTTAAAGATTTTATCTCCACTGTGTCCTGTGGTTGGAAGTTTCTCTAATACAACCACACACACACTGCACAGAGAAGACCTGGCACATGGCTTCACACTAATCCCTCTGCAAAGGTTGGAAAGTCAGAAAAATACACATATTGGAAAGCAATAAAGAAACCACTTTCTGTTGCCCATCACCACGGGACCAATACACACTGGGAATGATCCAGGGAATTTTCAGTCTCTCAGCAAGTCCAGATTTTGGGCTAGTTCTGCYCTTCAACACAATCTTTAATTTTCCAAGTGGCTGTACYATCTAAAGTACCATATACATCACARYCCTTCTCCAGGCCCTGCAATAATAGCAATTACTCTAAATTTTGACATTCTGGGCAATATGTTTTTGCCCCTGACCATGGCCTCTGCTGAAATTCAAATCCTCTTCCAATCCTGAATTTTGCACCTAAATTTTGGCTCTTCAACCTTACCTTTCACTTTTCAAAACTGGTTTGTGACTCACTTGYTTAAACTGAATAAGGTTCCTTACAAAACTTCCCACTTTGCCTGTCCTCTTACCTGCACCTGAAGGAGGAAGCTATGYCCAGGTAGGGAAGGGAGAGCCATCCCTGTGCACCCACAGGGGCCACCCCGAGCAGCCATCCCCCCTCGTGCCCTGCAGCATCCTCTGTCCTCCTTCACTCGGTGTTCTCACCCTCCCTGGCAGTTACCTGTCCACAGAGCTCCTTTCCCAGGTTTGATGCTTGCCAGCAAGCCACAGCTGGGACTCTTCTGAGAATCTGCCCCAGATTTCCCTCAGCAGTGAGAAAAGGCTGCTTTTTCCTGTACACTGAAAGCTGTGGGATTGAGTCACCTTTCTTCTCATGTCAGAGAGCTGAGAGACCCGAAGGTCTCATGTACATCTGGAGCTGGAGCACAGTGAAATCAAAGCTAAAGGGGAAGAACTGGGGGTACAGAAATGACTGACATGCAACACGAGGAGAACACAAACATGAAAGCCCTGCCTGGGTTTCCTTCTGGCCGAGAGCTTCACTCACAGCACCCAGACCCTCTGGTTTGCCTTCAGCAGCAGTCTGCCTCCTGAACCTTACAGAAGAAAGACCTGCATGAAACAAAACACCTTTAAACACTGAGAGCACCTTCAAGCACAACCCTTCAGCACGGGCAGAGAGGTTTCTCTGAGAAACCTGAGATGTGAGAAGCGGAGATCACCCATCTCTGAGCCTGGCTCGCCAGGAGCAGGGCACAGGGTGGCAGTGGGGCTCCCACGGAGCCAGAGCCCCTTTCCTGCTGGGCAGGAGGCAGCCCTGGCCCCCCTGGCAGCTGGGAGGAGGCTGAAGGCGAGCTGGGCTCCCTCAGTGCCTGTGCACCCCAGCGCTGCTTGAGCTGCCTGTGGAAAATCAGAGGGTGCAAACAAATCCCAGCACTCGCTCTGTGGCTCCAGGCTGTACAATAAAACCGTCCTGGTGTAACTAGCATCAAGTTCACAAATAGAACAGCATCACACACCCTTTCTTCCCCCCTACCTTGTGGCTTACATGCTGTTACACCTGGCTAAAAATCTCTGTCCTGCTGAAGAGCAGCTGCCCCCACCAGGAGTCCCTTGGACGTTGATGTGGGAGGTGCTGTTGAGCAGAAGAGGAATAAGCCATAATTATACAGTGCATCCATTTGTATGGGGGAGAATTCCAATTAAATTAACATTTGTGGGTGTCCCTGCAAACATATACCTTCTCCTCAATCCAGAATCAAAAGAGCTTTCCTGCAGAAATGGTCAGCATTTCTCAATTTGACAAATCAGGTCAGGTTAAAAGAAAAAGAACACAAGCACAAAAAACAGTTACTCTTTTTAACAGCTCGAGAGGAACAAATTTTAAGCCACCAGTTACAGTTTCAGGTAGAGATTTGGTTGAATTGTGGCAGGCTATGTGGATGTCATTAAACTGCAGTTCTAGAAGCTCGGACTCATCTTCATCTCAAATGTGATCTGACTTTTCACAAGTTTATGAGATCAAAAAGAATGGAAGAAACAATGTTCTGGATGCTGGAACAATTTACTCCCAAGAACCAGGTGTCAACACTGAAAAACACGACCCAAGCATCATCTCTGCAAAAACCAGATTACAGTAAGAATATTAAAAAAAAAAAAAAAAGATTATGTAGTTAAAGAAAAATTTACTCTAACCACTTTCTCCAGCTCCCCACTTAATTCAGATCACAAGCCAGACTGCTAAATCAGCATGTACAGCCCTATTTAGTATTGCTTCAGTGGTTGTGGTTGTTTACAAAAAATGCTCAAGACCAGAGCAATTTTTATGCTAAAATATTTTAATACTTGACTTTAGAAACTTACCAGGAAAACAACAGGAAAAGGATGTGGCCTGATAAATGCATGTTACATCTTCATCAGTGTCATATATTTATTCATTTGAATTTGATTTCACTGAAATTAATAAGTGTGAGGAGTCTGAAGTGCAGGCGTGTCCCGGTACCAAACGAGCAGCTCTCAAGCTCCATTTTCAGGAAGGAAGATGGACATTTTTTTAACTCACAGTGGATGTTATCCACTAAAAACCCTTTAAACTTTTCACTGAAGGGGCATTTAAAAAAGCAAGAGAATGGTGAAGGCTCAGTCTGTGCACACCAGCTCTGAGGGAAGCAAAGCAGTGCGAAGAGGAGAGGGGAGATGGCAGCAGGGACAGGGCAGGAGCAGCAGGGACAGGGCAGGAGCAGCAGGGACAGGGCAGGAGCAGCAGGGACA
>JACDOX010000306.1:31283-49579 GCA_014549065.1 Cardinalis cardinalis
ATATCATAAAATAATAAATCAAGCCTTCTGAAACATGGAGTCAGATCCTCGTCTCTTCCCTCATCCTCAGACCCCTGTGAACACGGTCACAGGTTGGTGTTCCTCCCGGTGGCACACCTCAGACAGACAGACAGACACATGGCAGGGCTGAGGCCGAGCTCCTCATTCCTGTGGAGAAACACAGAATGATATTTGCAGCGCCTTGCGGAAAGGAGAGTGTGAAAAATACATATTTATGATTGGCTGTTTGCAATTATTCAAATGAATATTATATGTGTTATGTTAGAAAGTTATGCTGTGTTAATTCTCTTAAGTAGTGTGTTAAATAYAGTTTTAGGTTATAACAATGTTGCAATAGAAACTATACTATGTAGGATACTTTTCTTTAAAGAAAGGACTCACAGCRAGATAGAAGCCACAGGACACCTGAATCTTTCAGAGAAAGAGAATTTATTGCTCCATTATCAGAAGAAATGAACTTCTTCCTGCCTCGCTCAGCCATGAGGACACCATCAGGATTCAGAGGAAGGAGCCGACACTGACCAGACAGAATCCTGTGCTTGAATGGAATTTATGCATCATGGATGAGGTGTATGAATATGCAACAGGCTGTTGATTTTAAGGGTTAATCCTCTGTTAAGGTGGGTCCTTTTTTGGGCTCGTGCTGCCGAGAAAAAGGTACCCGGACATCAGTAACTCTTTGTGTCTATTGTCTCATATTGTCCTAATCCAAATTGTCCGAATTATTATTACTCTAATTATATTGCTATTTTATAACTATTTTATTATCATTAAACTTTTAAAACTTAAAAACCCAAGTGATTGGCGTTGCTCACAGCGAGCTTTAAGCCAGCTTTGCCTTTCTGCTGCTCCTGCCTCCCAGCACGAAATGAGTGCACGGGTGATGAGCCCACACCGACCACACCGCACTCATTGCTACATTGGCCGGGAAATCTCAAATTGGTCAACCCAAACCCTACACTCCTGTGCCACGAGATGGAGCAACTCAGTTGCGAACAGTTCTGCAGAGCCACCAGATGAAGGTGATGGGATATTTCATCCCACCTCTGGCTCTCCCAGAGGCTGCAGGCGGCTCTGCCTCACAGCGGTGGATGCTCTCTCTTCTCAAGCAGGGCAAATGCTTTTCTCACTGGTTAGACTATGATTTAAATCGAGAAAAAACCTCACCATGTCTTCACTGCACAACCCTGTGTGGTTACTGACTTGTCATAAACTGGAAGGCTGACACAGCATCAGCCCCATGCTGACACTTCCCAAGAGCCAGGACCAGCAGCAGGAGAGCCAGGAGGACCTTGGCTGGCACAGCCCAGCAGTGCAAGGAGAAGGYTGGCCTTAAGGGCAAGCACAGGGAATCAGCAGAACTTCTCTGGTTGCCACTGAGGGACATGTGCATGTCCTGAAGATGAGATATGAGTGTCCTGAGGATGAGGTCTATGTGTCCTGAAGGTGAGGTCTGTGTGTCCTGAAGGTGAGGTCTGTGTGTCCTGAAGATATGTGTGTGGCTTGAAGATGAGATATGTGTGTCCTGAAGGTGAGATATGTGTGTGTTCTGAAGGTGAGATATGTATCCTGAAGGTGAGATATGTGTGTGTCCTGAAGGTGAGATATGTATCCTGAAGGTGAGATATGTGTGTTCTGAAGGTGAGCTATGTGTGTGTCCTGAAGCTGAGATATGTGTGTGTCCTGAAGGTGAGACATATGTGTGTTCTGAAGCTGAGATATGTGTGTCCTGAAAGTGAGACATATGTGTGTTCTGAAGGTGAGATATGTGTCCTGAAGCTGAGATATGTGTGTGTCCTGAAGCTGAGATATGTGTGTGTCCTGAAGCTGAGATATGTGTGTAATGAAGGTGAGGTCTGTGTGGCAGCAGTGGTATAGCAAAGTCCTCAATACCAACAAAAAAATGCATGTGAAGCAGCTCCTTCATGAGCAAAAAGGCACAAGATGATGCATTCAGCATCAGGAATGATGTGAARCAGGAGGTGCTTCACACACTGGTGGCACTGGTGACACACACAGACGTGTCAAGGACAGAGGAGAGGGTGCAGAGGTGGCCCTCTCCTCCCACATCTCCAAGAAAGGGAATCCACACTTGGACTTGGGGACTTTGTGAAGAGACACATCCCTTTAGCACAGAGCAGAGCCTGTGCTGAGAACAGAAAGGTTCCTTGCTGCCCACTGCGTTCCTCCTGCATCCCAAGGAATGGACACTGTGGGAGTCCTTCAGGGGCTGTCCCAGCCTTTCCATTGTGCTGCTCACTGGGATTTATGTCRCCCTCCCCAGCAGCCCTCAGCATCACACCTTTTCATCCATTTTTATGTGCATTTGCACCCCTTGCCATGCCTTCCTGGTCATTTCTTCCCTGAAGAACTCACAAGGATACTGCTGGAACAAATGCAGATCACTCACTGGAGGTGGCTGAACCTCCCCTGCYGCTGCTGCTCCCTCATCCTGCCTTTCCCACAGCATCTCTCTCCAGATGTGGAGTCTCACAGAGCTCTGTGGGCTGGGGACAGCCTCCAGCAAGGTGGGCACTGCTCAGAGCATGAGGGTCAGAGAGGAAATGAGACAGAWGAAAAAGCCCCGAGCGCGTGAGGGAGGGGAAAACCTCGAGTGGGAGGAGAGAGCCCTCGCTGTGAGCGTCAGTGGCAGTTTCAGAAGCGGCATCTGCACAGCCCAGAGCAGGGCAGGAGCACAGAGCAGCGCCGAGCTAAAAATGAAAACTTTGGTCTCGCTGATGAAGAGGAACAAGAAACAACACGTACTGAAGAAACTCCACCACATAATCCAAACTACACCAAAAAACCCGCAAAAACTCCAAAATATCTACAATATATCATCATTGGAAAAGAAACCCACAACAATGAAAGTATTTTAAGAAAAAATCATCCAAATTCTCCTAGAAACCAATTTCACCATCAAAAAGAAAAACAAAACCAAAATTAAAAAACCTACCCGACAAATCCAATTCTTAAAAATAAAATAACAAAACAAACAACATCAAATTCCCACATCATCAACAAAATTACAATCTCTCCGCCAACCAAAAAAAAGAACCACAAACTTTCCTAAACATCATAAATTTTTTTAAATACACATTCCCAAATTCAACCAAATTATAAACCCTCTCTACCTAATCACCCACAAAAAACCACTTTCCAATAAAACCCTAAATAACAACAAATAAAAAAATTAACTAACATAATACACCTATCAAAATATAACACAAATATCCTAAAACAAACTCAAGAAAACCAAAAACCTCCCAAAAAACAAAAAACCCCCAAAATCTCACTTAATTTTCAGCGCAGATACAAACCATAAAACCAAACCTCACAAYCCCAAGTTTTTAAATTTTAAACAAGAAATATCAAAAAAATTACCACAAAAATTACTAACTTATAACAACATCACCTTTTAATCCTTCAATATCAACTCTTCCTATCCTTGTGAAACAGAATTCACCAGGTGTTGGATTTTGGTGTTTGTGCTGCCACATGAGCACATCTGAGCTGAGGGCAGCCCKGCTGGCCCAGCCCCAGACATCCCTCCATGGTGCTGGTGCCTGCCTGTGCTGGGTTTTGTTCACACCCAGAATGCAGCCATGGTCACAAGACCACCACAGAATACACAGAAGTGCAACCTAGCTGAGAAATGAGGTAAGGAACTATCCATTCAAACTTTTATGGGGTTTTTCCTTTGGTGGTGTTGCTTTTTTTTTCCTTAAATAGAGTAATTTCAACTAAAATACCCCGGAAACCCCAAGGGTCTGTTTCTTCTCTCACCTCCTATCCCCCATCCCTTTCACAGATTGAATTTAGCCAATATAATCCTCAGTTTTGAAATGTAAGGAGTATGCAGAAGATCAAGCAAAAATTCATCTGAGGCCTTTCTTTTCCTTTTTGGAAAGAACACTGCAAACATGCATACAACAGCCAAAACGTTCACTTTTTTCCCCCTTTCTACCTGAACAAAATCATCACCTGACACTCTCCATGGGTATATTCCCTGCTCCCTAAGAGTATAAACAGATGTAAGAGTAACCCTTGACTCTTTTGAAACACCAACTTGAAGTGAAYATACCAGATCACCACTGAAAATCAGCAATCACTTTTTCCTTWATGATATCATGAAAAGTAAAGGAAACAATGACAGGATTTAGCTCAAAGCACATTTTGACAACTAACACTCTACCCATGGATGTTATGTACAATCAATAAAATCCTGTATTGGAGAAAAAATAGAAAAAATACCAACAAAAAAAACCAACCAAAAAAAAACCCACAAAAAAAAACCCAACTCCAAAAAAAGCCACACAATAGAGAAAAAAACACAAACAAAGAAAAAACAAAGAAAGGTCTGTAGAGCCAGATTTCTTTCCGCGTTTTAAAGGGTGACTCACAGAGGTGTGAGTCCCACAGATTTACATCCTCAAACGAGCTGTGTGCCTGCCTGTGCACGCAGGGGCYGCATGATGCAGACACGGCTGGGGAGCCCCGTGCTCTCATGGAAATCTGCGATGGAACAAAAAGCAGCAGCACTTGGTGCTTCCTGACATTCTGACCAGCAGCTGCTTTGCATGCAGCTCACTCTGCTGCCTTAAAAGAAAACACAAGGCTGCAGAATTCTACAAGCTGAGAAGGARAAAAAGCCAACAAGCAGAGCACGAGGCAGCCCAAAGGTAAGATGACAAKAGATATTTCACTATAGCAAAACCTTGCCTTAAAAGCTTTCCTCTTGTTACGAGAGCCAAAAACTAACTATATTTTACATAACTYGCATTGCTTACAGCATAGCTAACTTTTTTTATGACTGAACAAAACTTCCCTTTGAATTTATGCTTTATATCATATTTTTTCTGTTTATTTTTTAATAAATCTGCACAACAGATCCTAGTCTGAAACATCTTTTAATCATAGTGAGAATTTTCTTAATTAAACATCTTGGTGAGAAGCTGAAATTCTATTTCTCTAGACCCAGAACTTCTTTGACACACTATCAAACAAATTGGAAACAAGACTGAAGAAAGAGGAAGGTAGTAATGAAATCTCCTACAGAGGCATTGAAGTAAAGAACTTTGTCAGTATTTATTACTTTTCAGAAATTCCTTAATTAACTTTTCCTTCCTTTGGCTCTCAGTAATGGGCTCCCTCCCAGCATCAAACCCACAGTGCTTCACAYTGCTTTTCTCCCTTCTGTCTAAACCAGGAATTTACAGAATCTCACTTACCTGCCATTACTGTGTCTTTAAGGAGCAAAGAACTAAATTTCCTTTTTTGCTGATCTGAATCTCACTTGAAGAGATCTTAATCTCTCAAACCACAGCAAGGGAGAGTTTACCTGTGAAATACTCAGGGGGGTGACTTGATCTGCAGGACAGAAACTTTGACTGCTCAGTTGACAAACAGTTGACRAATCTAAAATGGAACAGCATCAAAATCAGAAGCTCATGTAGGAAAGACACTGGTTTGAAGTAAAAACTAGGGAACAGCAGGAGAAATTAATTTCTGGGTGCTGACAGAAAGATCTCTGGCATACTTTATTTACAGGTTCCATTTGCTGTCATGGAACTGGCTGGAGGAAAGGATCTGATATTCCTGGCCATTTGCATTTTTAAGTGATTACAGCACTGCAGAAACCAATGAGCACCTTCCTGGTCCTTATCAGGAGAGTCTGAGGGCAGGATCAAGCCAGAACCCTTCCTCTAAAGAAGGCAATTACTTTGTGACCCCAGCTCAGCTCAGAGTGCCTGCCTGACTCCTTCAGTCCCCTCTTTGCAGAGCTGAATCCAGCTGCATGTTTCCTGTAATCCCCGCCTCTGCTCTGGTAAGTCTGGCTGATTTAGACAAAATCTCATCCTTGAACCAAAGACTTAACCTCTGYCAGGAATGGCCTGTTGGAAGCTTCCTGCCTGCAGCTTTCAAACAGCTTTTGGAAGGGCCAGAGGTATTCACAGTCCCTCTTTGCCCAGGGGTGGTGGGAGAGGGTGCAGGATGGCAGTGACTGTATGGGGTCTTCCCRTGGTGAAATGTGGGGGACCCTTCTGTTCTTGGCTCCCCAAGATCTCATATGATAGCTTGATGCAGGAAACAGGATCCACAGAATTGTTTCCACCCTCGTGATCTAAGAAACCCTAAAATCAGGGTCTGCTACCTTGGTTCTGCAGAGATTGAATCTCTCCAAGGGGATGGTGCAGTCATACTCTGSCCAGCCAGAATTTCAGGACAGCACAGTCTGGGGTTACAGCTAACAGTGCAAGTGAGGGTGGGCACCAGAAAGCCCCATCTCCCCTTGAGGTACAACCTTGCCCCAAAATCACTGGCACTGAGCAGCTCCATGCTACCAGGARCTGCAATTCAGCACACAGCAGGGGAACCAAGTATTTCCAAGGTTRTGGACACATAGAGACCTCATAAGCCTTTGTTCTGTTGTCTCCTACATGATCTTCATCCTTCCCTGTGGTGATTTTCTTCTCTTCCAGCATACCTGGAGATATGAATGACACCCATGGCAAGGGCAATATCAGCGCTACTGTGGAACTGTTCCAGCTYGTCGTGTACACCCCCACTTTTATCCTGGGACTGCTGTTCAACATAATGGCTCTGTCATTCCTGTTCTTTAAGGTTAAAAAGCTGTCAGAATCTACAGTCTACATGATAGCCCTTATATTCCTGGATACTTTGCTGTTGTTTACCCTTCCTTTCAAAATCATTTCCTACCACCTTCAGGACAACTGGAACTTGGGGTCTGTGTTTTGCTCCACCTTGGAGAGTCTGTACTTTGTGAACATGTACGGCAGCATCCTCATCTCCCTGTGCATCTGCGTGGATCGCTACATCGCTATCTGCTACCCCTTYGTGGCCCTCAGCCTCAGGTCCATCAAGAAAGCTGCCATGGTCTGTGCTCTCATCTGCCTGGGCACCTCTGTGGGGACRCTCTCTACTTTCCAACTGCATGGAAAGGGCCACAACATCTCATCCTGCTTCCACAACTTCTCCAAGAGCACGTGGGAGAACGCAGGCCTGCTCAGCACCCTAGAGATCATCTTCTTCGGCAGCATGGCAGCCAYGACTTTCTGCACTGCCCAAACTGTCCGGTGCCTGAGGCGGCACAGAAAGCCAGACACCCCCCAGACCCACAGCACCAGAGCAGAGAGGATCGTGGTGACAAACCTGGCTGCCTTTCTGSTGTGTTTCACACCTTACCACGTGGCATACTTGATGTACTTTTTGGTGAAGAACAACGTCATCCACATCAGTTTTCAACAAGTGCTACGAGACCTTGTTCAGGTCACCCTTTGCTGGGCAAACCTGAACTGCTGTCTCGATGGGGTGTGTTATTACTTTGTTTTAAAGGAGTCCTTGGAAGACCCATTGCAAAACAGTGAAAAAAGAGCCATGCAAAAGCCTTGATTTATGCACTGAATGTTCATTACTTGGGATGATGTGTGGTGAGGCTTTTGTGGAAAGTACAGGGTTCTGAACTTCTTGCCTAAGCAGTTTGCTTTAAATATTCACAGCAGAAAATATTTCCTAAAAACCGGAACTAAGACAATTTCCAAGAGACTCTTCCTAACTTTTTTATTTCTTTCCATAATGTTTCCTGTTATTATTTATGTGTAAAAATATATTTAATTATTCATATGAACAGTGATGCATAACTCTTTGGATGTGATTCTTCTTCACTTGGAAAAGAAAAAAATGTTCACTTATATGTGGTAGCGTATTTCAGCTTCCCTGTCCACACTGTACCTGCAAACCTTCCTCAAAACTTTAGTCACTACAGACTTGCTCTGTTAAGAAACAATGCCTTGATGTTCATGGTAAAAAGCTTCAGACTAAATTCTGTTGCCTCCCCTATCCTGGTCACCTATGCTTGTCCTCACACAGGTGCCTGTTGGGTTTAGACTTGTACATGCTATTTTAAAAAGAAAATAATGATTGTAACTCTAAATGCAAAGGCAGCTTTAGGTTCACATGGGTATAGCAAGATCTCCATATCATTCCTCCACTGCTGGACTTCAAGGTGCAGCACTTGTTTTAGTGACAGCTGTTGTGACAGCTCATCACATATTTAATTAATGCTGCCACTGGCTCCAATCCCCACACAGCACACATTAATGGACTCCCCCAGTTCCAAGCTTCCTCMTCAGCTCCTCTCCTACTTGCAGGCTTTTCACATCCGTTCCTTCCTGCTTGGTTACAAACATAGTTTCATGAACAGAGCCAAACCAAACAAGAGCATGAAATAAAATCCCCACGTCCAATGCAGTGGCAAACACATGAACCTGAAAGAACCACCCCCACCTTATGGGGGGATAAGATAAGAGCAGCCCTGATCCCTAAAGCAGTAGCCAGAAGCACACGGAACCCTGGGGGAAAGTAACCTTTTGGACCTCAGAGCAAGCTAAGCACTCCCATTCCCCAAGCAAACAAGGCAATAAAAAATAATCAAGCAGCAAGAGCCTAACATGCCAGTCAGTTACTTCTTATCAGCACTCACAGGCACAGATAAACCCAAAGACAAGGAGCATGCAGCCTGCAGAGAGGCACCCCAGTGCTCTGGGCCGCCCCCACTGCTGCCTGCAGCCCTGTCCCAGCCATCAGCTGCCGCCTTCCTGAGGGATGAGGCTGACTTAGCAATCAAAGCCAAAGAGTTCTCATATTCATGCTGAGCTGGATCCTTGCAGTACCTCTTTGAGGCAGGGACTCTAATCCCAGCCTTTGAACTGTCTCTTTTCCACAACTTTTGACAAGTCTAGTGCACAAAGTGTGTATTGATTTCTCCCCTGAGCTAGAGATTTACATGTGGGGGCTCCAGTCTGTCAAAGGGAATGCTTTYTAAGTGGATCTGTGTATGAGATTGCACCAAAGAAGCCCAGTTCCAGTTGGGAACGTTGACAGAGTCCTTTTGGTGCTCAGGTGATGAATTGTGCTCCTGAGAAGACATGGACTGTGTCTTATGTCCTGGTTATGAAAAAATGCCTGAAAATAAAATTCACCAGGATATTCCAGCAAGAATTCCCTGTCCATAGCAATGGCCATTTCCAGTTTCCCTCAGTACCTTCAGAATATCTGACTGAATATCCCTGCCAGCAGACAGGGAATCCTCATCACATCCATGCTCATAACTTACCTTTTAACTAACTACCCTTCAGCAGACACAAAGATTTTACCATTGGGACTTCATGCTCCTTTTGGAAAAAGAGTTAACAAATCATAGAAGAAAATAGTGCTGAGGCAAAAGAGCTCTTTTCCATCTCAAAGCAGTGGGCCATGCCAAGAGGGCCTCCAGCTTAACTGACAGTGCCTGAGCAGAGGGAACGGGGATTGCGTCAGTACCTGGGGAGGCAGAAAATGCCAAAGTGTATGAGAAAACTGATCTCAATTGCTCTTCTGTAGCCTGAGGCAGCTCCATTAGTTTCACTGACATGACTTTGGGCTTACACTGCACTAACTGGGACTAGAAGCTCACCTGTAGTTTTATGCTTGCTCTGTTKCTCAGCTTTTTTCTGAGTTCTTTGGGGTTTTACCCTGCTGTCCTTGGTCCCACAGATCATAAAGTAACTTGTACTGTAATTTAATTTAAAGTGCTGGTAGAYAGCAGGGAGATGAACATTAAATTTAGTAATTTTTGGCTTCTAGGCTACCTTCCTYAGCAATAACACACTGCTTAGAAAGGGCTGGGATGTTGACCAGATTAAGCATTGTTAACACTGAACAAAGGAAAGTTAAAAATGCTTGAGGCATTTCTTCTTYACCTGAGCATCTCCAGTGAATCTGGCCACTGAATTTTCTAGAAACAAACAGGCTGAGGTGTGGAAAAGCAAGTAGCTGTCCATGACAGGGCACAGCCTGTGCCTCTGCCTGCTATGAGAGCCCTGATGATCAGGGCACAGCAATGACTCATTCTACATTCCTGGGAAAAATTAGAATTTTGTAAAGGCAACACTTTCTACTAAAAAGTCCCCTGCTGGATCTTACTGTTTTGGGCCTCTGAATATTTACTCTCCAAGTCAAAAGCAGTGTTGTCTGATCTATTCTTTGCTCAGATGGGTGACTGCAGCAACTTGCTCACTGGCAGGCATTTGTATCTAAACCACGACACAGGGTATCACCAAGAGAATATTAAAAGCTGTAGATTGCTAAGAAATAAAAGGAGAAAAAATGTGAAAACCTGAAATTCATATAAAAAAAAGAAAGAATTTTKTTTGGAAACCATTTGCCCCCAAGAACCAAGGATTAATTCCTAACATACACAATTCTTACCTTAAAATCATCAGTTTATTCTAAAAAATGCAGTGGGGGCTAGAGAGCTGCTATAGAGCATGTTTTCTACTTGCACTTGGCTTTGCATGTGGATAGTGAAAGGCACAAGATTTGAATCAGCACTGAAAGCACAGCAGGTCATGGGAGCTGATGAAGCTGCACTGCTGGGGAACTTCACCCTTTGGGCCAAGCAAGGCATTTCAATTGAGAGGCCTTTCAAAAACACACCCTGAGGCTGCCAGATTTCTTGCCAAGTGTTGCAGAAGTTCAAGCCTGTATCCTGTTCACATAAGCAATTTTCCCACTCACTTCTTTGCAGGTTTCACTGAGAGACTGGGCATGTGCTTCAGCAGCAAATGCTCTATTCCCTGCAGCTTCACTCACCTGGGAAAGCAGTGAGGCTCAGATTTAGATTAACTCTGCACATCTGTCCTTTGCTTTCCAAATTTCTTGTCTTCTAGTACAACTATTATCTTATGTGTCAGGCTCAGGAAGTATCTGTTTGGCTTGGGAAAGAATAAAAGGTTTAAAAGAAAAACATCACCAATGATATTTACAAATAATCACAGAAATCCCAAACAAAGCATTCATCTCCCAAATGGAAAGAATCAACACATGTACCAGGCATGCAGAAAATTCTATTTTTCAGAGTTTTCACTGTTTTGGAAATAAAAAATGAAAAAGTAAAAAAAAAAAAAATCACTTTATATATTTTTTTGAAAGATGTTCACGTACAATGAATGGAGAAAAGTATTTACCATGAACAATATCACATCTGTGATCAGTGGTAATGAGAAAAAACTTCAGAAAATTAATTCTCAACAGAAAWAAAAAGGGTTTTATAGAGATTTCCTTATGTTTCACTTCTCTAAAAATGTTTTAGCATTTTTACTGCTGCTAGCCCTTTGCTCTCTCTGCAGAAGGACAGCAACGCAATCTAAAGATTAATTTGTAGCACTAGGCAGAAGCCCTCTGAGGAGTGAAATAGTTAATTTTGCTGTGAAAGTGAAGTGCTGCAGATAGGCAGAGGCAGAAATCACACCCCAGCTCCCTTCACAGCTATTTCCCCACAGAGCAAAGCTGTTTGCATGCTCTTTCCATCTGCTGCATTTCCTGGTGGAAGCCTCACAAAGAAGTAAAATGCCCTAAGTGGGACCACAAAGCGCTGGAGAATTCCCACGGGTGACCTTGGAGTGCCAGGGACACGCAGACGTGGCTCCAGTTTTGGGGTGGACACTGATCCCACACATGAGGAGCAGTTTGCTCCTCTGTCTGCAGCTGCCCAGTGCAGAGCCACAACTCAAGCAGGGGCTCCAGCTTGCCTCATTCATCCCTGTCCTCATCCTTCCTTCCCTTTCACAAGGCTCTGCCTTCAGCTTTTGGAGGCACTGAACCCTTTAGCAGAGCTGAGACTTCTCCCTCCATTGGGTTTCTTGCTACTGAGAAAGGTCTACCATGGCAACAAACTAGTGAATCAGTGTCTTTAGCTGCTGGGAAATGCAAAGGACGCCTACAACCTCCTTCATTTTGTTTATTCTTATTATTCTGATTTTATGCACTGTCACTTTGTAAGAATGGCATTTATCACGTTTTCTGATGTTGCTGTGGGACAGTGTTAAAATGAAAAATCTGCGAGGAATCAGAAATGTGTCCCTGGAAGAAGAGCTGAATCAGTGCCATGTGCAGACATCAAATGATGTAAAACCTCACATCTGCTGTATGCTACAAATTCCTATTAATCCTTCTCTCAA
The DNA here is from genome assembly GCA_014549065.1 of Cardinalis cardinalis. NCBI lineage: Eukaryota > Metazoa > Chordata > Aves > Passeriformes > Cardinalidae > Cardinalis > Cardinalis cardinalis. Next base: position 43,325 of record JACDOX010000306.1, read on the forward strand.
TTCCAAGACAAAAAGGGCATTACACTGGGACTATGTTTGAGAGCAAGCATCAGCAGTTTAGAGCTATAAACACTGGTGGGCAACTGTTAATCCAAACCTAAGCATTACAAACCCAGGAAAGCCAGTTTAGATTACACTTTGGAGTACACCACAAGAATCCCAACCATTCCTGGCTAAGTATTAACTCTGTGGCTCCAAGTAAAGCCACCTCCCAGAGCCCAGCATTTAACCTGGGCCTACTTGGCCTGCCATCACTATTGAGAGTGAAGGACACTGTCTGACACAGCTTTTATCAGTTTAAAGAAGAGCTTAGGAAAGAAAACACAAGTTGCAGACAGCAGAGACCTGACTGACTTCATTCATGCTGATAGGAAGTGGTGTGGTTTGAAAAAGTTGCAGCAGGAAGGGGGCAGAAAAAAGGACTGTGACTTTTGCCAGACCCAGCTCGGCATAGCAGTAAAAGCCCTGCAGGTGGGTYTGTTTCCCTCATGCAGAGCAAAATAACTTGGTATTCATAATAAACATGCTATTTAGACCTTTTTGTTTGAGCAGTGRCTGAGGTATAAAATGCTCTGTTTTGCTCTGAGCTCAGCTCTGGCTGCTGCTCCCGCCTGTGACTGCAGAAAGAGCTTGGGGTGGGACCCTGTTKTGTCACGAGGGGGGTTTGTTCCCTTTTGAGCTTCCCCTTGGTATCCCACCCAGCCCCCAGTGTGGAATCCAGCAGGGATGGGGTATTCTTGGTCCATCTCACTTCTGCCCATCTCTCACGGCAAAAAACACACAAAAGGAGCCAGACTACCCCTGACAAACCCACAGCCTGACACACATTGCCTCATGATTCCTCAGAAAAACCACATGTAGGCTATCAGGAAAGGAAGGAGGTAAAGCAAYGCCATGGCCATATTTGTATTTGTAACCCACTCCATGAGTAAGAAAAAGCCCAACACACTCAGCAGCAACAGCGAGCCCTTCAATGCCCCTCTCCTTTGGAACACAAAATACTGAGGCTGGAATAATGTTACCTCAGTTTGGAGCAACAGGGCACAAGGCAAGCAGTATCACTGACTCTTATCCCAGCTTTCATTTCTGCCCATAATCACACCATTCAGATGTTTTTTATGCTCTACACTATTATGGGTTATTGCTCTCTCAAATTAGCCTGTGTCATTTGCCTTGGGGTGCCCACATACACCTGTCACAAAATGTCTTTAGAAGATGTCCCAAATCTCTCTCCCACTTTTTGCCAATCAAAAATCCAATCCTGTGGGTAAATACACCCATTCTAACTCTCAGGCTATCAGATTGTTTAACTTGAATGCCACAGCAGCCAGACTCCCCTACTGAAAACTATTTTGTTTGCATTAGATGAAGCATTTGTTTTTCTAGAACTCTCCTGCATGTGCCCAAGAATTTTATTCCTACCATYCTCCCTAGTCACATTACAGGTTTACAATCAGCTCCCACCTCACATCCATAAAACACAGATGCAAAGAGAACCACATAGGGAACAATCTCTCTTATCAAAGTTTTAGCAAAATTGCTCAGGATACAAAATACTATTTTCTTGGTTGTATACAGAATGTCAAAACAGCAAAGCTTGAATGTGTTTCTGTCAGGGAGCCAAGAAGAAGGAAGGACTTTTCTTTCCAGCTCAAGGACAGCTGGAAGTCTGGTGATGTTTTGAGGGTTAATGAAGACAGCAGAAAGAACCACCAGGCAAGTTTCTCCAATCAAAGAAGATGAAGCAGCAGCACAAGCCAAYTGCAAGTGACAAGCCAGCCATGGAGCTGCATTGCAGGTGGCCCAGTGGAACAAAGGGACAGCAGAGCAGGGCCTGCAGCTCCAGGATTCTCAGCCCCCAGGGAAAGAGGGTGGAAACAACACATGAAAACTTCATTTCTTTAACAGCTACATTTGGCCCTTGAAGGACCCTGGGGAAATTCCTGTGAGAAGGGTACCACTTCCACTGATGGAACTTACACTTGTGGTATTACTGCACCCCACTCTCCATTACAACCACGTTCGCTCAGCCTCTGCTGCATACTTAATCCACCTGAAGTGAGAAACCCTTTCTAGCAGAGCCAGAGGCTGTGGAAGTGAGCCCAGTGTCCCAGGGGATTAGAGTCTACAGGATCCRAGTTAATTGCACTCTCTGGGCAGACTCAGGCTCCAATGGTCAGTGTCCAAATGAGGAATAAGGGATGGATCAGCTCTTCAGAAACAAAAGGTCCCATTTTCATGCAAATAGCATTCACTAGGAAAAACAGTGAAGGACAAGTAAAGAAAAGTCAGACAAAGCAACAGAATCCTTATGGCCTGAAGATTTTTAGGAGGTATCAGCTGCTCCTTAAACTATTAAAAAGATTTCAGAGGGGTTTTGTATTTCCTTTTGCATCCCTGGGTGCAAGTTCATAGATGCAACCAAAAGCAAGTATCCAATTTGCTTTACCTTTGTTTTTGTCACCTAGATCCTATTCACACCCTCAGATGAGAACACATTTCAACATCTGTTACCCAACTTCTGAAGGAGGAAGAAAGAATAAGGAAAAAAAAAAAGGAGGAAAGAAAAATGCCGTAAAAAGCAGAAGGGTGGCAATGCCAACAGCTCTCCTTGGCAGGCTCTGGCTGTGAAAGGGGCTCCTTTGGAAGATCTTGGCAGCAGCACCGTGGGCCCAAGGTGAGTGAGTGCCAGGAAAGGGGGTGGTGGGAGACAAGGGAGGGCTGAGGGAGCCCCCAGGCACAGAGATCTGACAACAGTGGGACAGCAAGGGCTGACATCTGCAGCACTGCTACATCCCTGGGGAAAACTCCAGTCCTCAACTGTCACAGAGGGAAAGTGCCAGGAAAATGTATATACAGTGATAGTTCTTAAAATAAATCACGATAATTCATGTATTGCTTTGCAAATTTTTCTGCGCTAAGCCYTGGTGACAGAAGACATCTTTTTGTTTGTTTGTTTGCATTTTGGTTTGGTTTGTTGTTGTTTTCTTGCTCCACTGACACCAGAGCACACCAAGAGCACATCGCATCCAACACATGAAGGGCTCACTGCTGCCCAGCATTTGACTCYAACCATGCCAGTCACTTTTAGCACATTTTTTGAAATGACAAAGCAATTACAAGGCCACCCTTCATGGTGCCACACATCCCTGAGTGCAATCTGCAGCCTCAGCCCTTTCTCCTCCTGCTCCTGTCACCGTGGTCTGACAACCCATCCTTAAGGTGTACCTTCCCCTTAGGGGTGGCTCATCACAAACAGCTGTTTGTTTGGTTTGAAAAAAAACCCAAAACAACATTTTAAAAACAAAACCAAACCAACCAAACCAAACAAACCACCCTCAAACACTTTCCTAAATGCATCACCACACGCAGTACTCTGCCTCCACAAGGTGTCCCAGGGTCCTGTTTTGCAATAAGCCAGGAGCCCATGGGACCATGAGGGCACTCCCAGCTGCTGGCAGACTGGGCCTCAATGCAGCAGCACCAGAGTCTGTTTTAAACATGGACAACAAAGGATATTTAACTTCTTTCTCCGCAAAGCCGTTTGCCAAACTCAGGAACAGTTTTGGTCAGAAAAGCAGTGTTACTCTTAAACATCCCCTGTGCCCAGGGAGGATTTTGCACAGGAACACTCACAGCTCTGGATACAAAGTGCAGCCTCTGGTGCCTCATCTCTGTGAGGGAAAACCACGGGTTTGGACATTAAAATATTAATTTAAGCTTTTGACATTTCCCGTGTGTTTGGGTGAGTGCCAGGACACGGCCACAAGTGAGGGCAAGGCCCTGTGTGAGGGAGGGAGGATGTGCAGGTCCCAGCCCCTCCTGCCTCCCCTCAGCGCTGCCACCCTCGGCCACCACCCAGCACCTCCATTGCCCCGCTGGGGCGAGTGGCAGCAGCAGGGCTACAAAACCCGCCATGAGGTGGTCCCTTGATGAGATAACAACGTGATAATTCCAGCAGGGCCCCAAAACCCGCCATGAGGGGGTCCCTTGAGGGGATAACACCATGGTAATTCCAGCAGGGCCCCAAAACCTGCCATGAGAGGGTCCCTTGATGAGATAACAACGTGATAATTCCAGCAGGGCCACAAACCCACCATGAAGGGGTCCCTTGAGGAGATAACACCATGGTAATGCCAGCAGGGCTCCAAAACCTGCCATGAGGGGGTCCCTTGATGAGACAACAACATGGTAATTCCATCAGGGCCCCAAAACCTGCCATGACAGGGTCCCTTGATGAGATAACAACGTGATAATTCCAGCAGGGCCATAAACCCGCCATGAGGGGGTCCCTTGATGAGATAACACCATGGCAATGCCAGGAGGGCCACAAACCCGCCATGAGGGGGTCCCTTGATGAGAAAGCACCATGGCAATGCCAGCAGCAGCCTCTCTGGCAGAGGGGCTGGGCAGGCCTGGGCCCCGCTGGCTGAGGGAGCCACCTGGAGCCACCATGGCAGCAGTCACCATGGCCTCAGGAGCAGGCAGCATGATTCCTTAGATTTTAGCCTTTCTATTTTTCAAATCCTGTGCTGCATTAGTGCATAACTTTAAATGTCATAGAAAGTGTTAACTACTCTCTTCACATTTTGCTCAGACAAAACAATCCCTCTGGGCCTGGAACCCAAGGACACCTCACAGCCTCAGGCCCTGAAAAGTATAAACAAAAGTGAATTGGGGGGAGCAAACTGGGGGTAAATGACTCATTACCTGAAGCTGTAATTGGACAATTAACCCCTGATATGTAAATGGACCAAACTTATAACTGTCTGAAAAACTGGTGCCCGTTGCCTATCTTGGGTGTAGCCTCCGGGAGGCTCTTGCACTGCCCAGGTATCTACTGAAGGCCTTCATAAATACCCACCTTATTCTCTGAATCTTGTCTGGCCTCTGTTCTAGGCAGCCCCTCCAAGGCATCAAGCAGACACAGAACCCTCTCCTCACCTGGAAAACCACTCTTTTTGGCCATGCAGGGGGATGTAAGCAGCGCCAGGATACTCCACCACAGCTGTGCGGGGCTAGGATTACCCAGCCCACAGGGGTCACAGCACACAGCTGAACGGGCTGACACACACAAATGTTAGAAGGCCTTAATCAGTTTTACAGCTCCTGCACACAGCCCTGCACAGTGCTGCCCTTCCAGCAGTGTAGGAACAGTGGCTGCTAATGAAAAATCTAGGGAAAGAGGCAAACTGAAGATGTAAAGCCCCACCAGCTCCCTGTATGGATGAGCACAACACGATGCTCTGGCAGAGGCAGCACTTCAGGAACAGCTACAGCAGATGAACTCAAATTGTCAAGGAGATTAATATCACATATTTACCTTTTAGGGCAATTAAGCAACTTCATCAAAAGTACTGAATGGAAGCAAAGTGCATTTCCTTTGCAAACCTTTTTAGAGAATTGTCATGCTTTCCTCTTCCCACTTCACATTTCAGCCAGCCATTTGATATTTGGTAGCTGCTGTTATAAAGGCAACTTGGTTTGAGTTTGCTTATTGCTGGCTCATGCATTTCACGGGCTAACACTAAAATACTGGGTCAGGGAGAAAGAGTAAGCATTTCTATCCATGACATCTTAATTTAAACTTTTTTTTAAAGCTGTTACAAAGCACAGAAAGAAAAGGTCCAAAGGATTAATGCAAACCTGCTTCATGCTTCTGAGGGCTCAAGCTACGTTGCAACTGTCTGTACTTCTGCAGCATTCATTTGTCTTGGAGAGGGGGATGAGTGTCAGTTCTAAGCATCTCCTTTCCAAATACAGCAAAATGCTTCTCAAAGCACTTTGATCAGGCAATTCTTTTTCCCAGCCAGCTGCTGCCAAGACAGGAGCCCCTCCTTGCAGTGCTGGAGATCTGGATGTCTTCAACTGAATGGGGAACTGAGACCAAAATAGGGCAGCCGACAGAATATGCTTAAATGGCCCTCATTTCCTTCCCAAGTCCTGGGCTCAAGCCGAGGCAAGACTGACAGCTGTGACCCTTCAAACAGGCAGCTGTCCCCAAAACACAACTGAGAGCTTGAAAAGGACCTACTTAGGGCAGTGTCTGTGGCTGGCAGGCCAGGGAGGCAGCACAGAGACAGCCAAGGCCTGGGGCTTGGGATGGAGTTCTGTGCTCATAATCATCATCCTGCATGACAAAGGCAAATGTGCTCCAGAACAGCTCCCATTCCCCTGGCCATCCAAACAGCCCCCATTCCCCTGGCCATCCAAACAGCTCCCATTCCCCTGGCCATCCAAGCAGCCTGGCCATCC